>MDJU01000695.1:0-16546 GCA_001721665.1 Trichoderma pleuroti
TACCGCAAACATTTATTTACAACGGCTTTGATACTAACACTAATATAGCATGGTTCTCATCTGGTCTGTGGCCGTTTAGCACTTTGGGCTGGCCCGAGAAGACACTTGACTTTGAGAAGCTGTTCCCACGAGCGTTCTCGAGACTGGCTGGGATATTCTCTTCTTCTGGATTGCCAGAATGATCATGCTCGCTTGAAGCTAACCGGACAGGTGCCCTTCAAGGAGCTCGCCTGCCCCTGCCACTACTGCTACAACAAGCCCGCCTGCGAGCTCGACTACCCCGAGTCGTCCAACTGCTCCGAGACAAACACGCCCGCTCAGTCGAGACCCGCCACCCCCCGAGGCCGCATCAGCTCGTCGTCGTCTTCTCACGTCGAAAAGGTCGAGAAGCAGTAAACGTCACGGAATGACATGAATTCGAATCGCCAAAAAAACGAATACGTCTTTCAAGATCCTTTAGATACTATAGGATCTACATACTTTCAGTTACAACATTTTTCTTTGTTGGTTTACTTCTCCCTCTTACTGAGCGAGCCAATACAATACAATATAAAACGGATGGAAAAAGCACCAACGGCGCTTCTCCCGATCAGTTCGGGTTCGGCGTCCGGCCCCACTTGGAGCGGCCAGGCCGGATAGAATACACACACACACACACACACACAATAAGGGAAAGGGATGGAAAGGATTTGGCAAGGAGGGAGGATACATAATACGAGCGGGATATTGGGTCTTAGCGATGGAATTTTGGTTGGAATACCCCCCTTGATGGAATTTAGAGCCTTTCATATGTTTTATGTTATTTTAAAGCAACGCTTTATTTTACTTCATACATGACTTTTTTGCACTGGTTGTGAATGCTCTTGCCTGTGCTGGGATTGTCTGGTTGTGTAGTTTTCATGGGGCCGTACACGCAGCATCTTGACGTCACTCACATGCCCATCCGGTGTATGTACATACTTGCATACTACAAACAGCTCACATCAACAATACAACATCAACCTCATCACAACTCGCATGTAGAACTAAGATAGTGAATTTTATAATCGCTGATTTCAAACACATCGCATCAATCATGTCCCGCACAATCGACCCTGCCATCCTCGCAGCCTTGGACCTGGACAAATCCACAACCACAATCTCATCCGTCGGCGGCTCAGGCTTCTCATCAACCTTTAAGCTCTCCACCACAAAACACGGCCAGCCATTCGACTACTTTATCAAAACAGCCTCCGGCGAGGGCGCAAAAGTAATGTTTCAAGGTCCAGCCCCTCTCATCCATCCTCTTTTTCCATCTTCAAAAGCTAACATCCTCCTCCTCCTCCTCCTCACTTACAGGCGAACACGCCTCTCTCAACGCAATCCACGACGCCGTCCCCAACTTTTGCCCCAAATCATACTGCCACGGCCCCATGCAGCACTCCAACAGGTATTTTCTGGCGACGGACTTTCTCCATCTCGGCTACTCCGCGTCAGAGGGCTCCGGCATCTCCTTTGCCGCAAAGCTCGCCAAGCTGCACACGACCCCGGCGCCCATCCCGGAGGGCTTCGACCGGCCCGTCTTCGGCTTCCCCGTGCCGACGTGCTGCGGCGACACGGAGCAGGATAATTCGTGGCGCGCGTCCTGGGCCGACTTGTACGCCGACAACAGACTGCGCTTCATCATGAGGCGCATCGTCGAGAACCACGGGCCCGACGACCAGGCCGCCGACATGGTCGAGAGGATTGCCAGCAGCGTCGTCCTGCGGCTTATTGGAGATGATCGCATCACCATCACACCTGTTGTCGTCCACGGCGATCTCTGGAGCGGGAACCATTCGGCGGGCCAGATTGCCGGGGAGGGTGGACGAGAAGAAGTCGTCTTTGATCCTTCCTGCGTGTATGGCCACTCGGAATACGAGCTGGGCATCATGAGGATGTTTGGTGGCTATGGGGGTTCGTTTTGGAGCGAGTATGAGAAGCTCGTGCCTAGGGCAGAGCCAAAGGAGGAGTGGGATGATCGTGTCATGCTCTATGAATTGTGAGTATTAAGCGTAATTTACAGGAGCCCATGGTGTGAAAAAGACAACGAGGTAAACAGAGCTGACGGCCTTTGACAGATATCACCATTTAAATCATTATTCCATCTTTGGGACGGGGTACCGCGGAGGAGCCATGTCAATTATGAAGAAGCTGGTATCCAAATACGGCGGCTAAAGTATAAAGCATTCCTACGAATACATCTACACGGGCCAAGACGAAAACCGACTATAGTAAATGATGGAAGAATTGCACAAGTGCAAAGGAAGTAAAGGCAAAGGAAAATACAAAAACGCCTTCCCGTGCTCGCCATGGTGTTTGCTGCCATCTATGCTCAAGCACATGGCCCAACATAAAAACGAAAGAAATAAATGTCTAATCATCATCCGGAACCCCGACATGCCAATACTCCCATACCAATCAGTCATTCATGTAATCAATCAATCAATCAGGCAGCCAGCATCGCCTGTCTCTCTGGCCGGCTCTCTTGCGCTTCCTCTTGTTCCGCCGGCCGTTCCGAAACGGGAAGCTGAGCGCTCGGGACCGTGGGGAGCTTCTGGTTCACGCCGGACATTTCCGCCTCGAGCGCGGCGAGCTCTTCGTCGACCTCTTCCTCGTCTGCCGCCGTGATGCGCGAGCCGAGCATTTCGCTGATTTCCTGTGATGGTCAGTTAGCATCCAAGAAAACAACTCGACACGTAAAAAGAAGACGAGGCAAATCAATACATTTTGGTACGCAATCGCATCGGCAGTCTCCCCCATCAACTTCTCCACGTGCTCAATGCCGCCCATCTCGGCGTGAATCTCGGACAGCACCTTTGTGCCCTGCTGCAAGCCAAACACGACGTCCTTTTGGATCTGCGCAAACTCGACGCTGGCCGTCAGCCTCTCCAGCTGCTCCAGCTGCGCATCCGTCTTGGTCAACAGCGACTCCTGGTACTTCTTGCGCCGCAGCGCCAGCAGCGCCCGCTTCTTGTCGCCCTTTGCGAGCATCTGCTTGGCAATGTCCGTTTCCTTGTCCGTGAGGACGGTGATGCGGCGCTGGTACTGGTGCAGCCTGTCGCGCTGGATCTTCATGTCCAGAATCGCCCTGCAGTGGTCTCTTGTCAGTGGACGGCCTGCGGGTAGCGATGACGGCCGCGACGGGCGGACACGGGGCTCGTTACTTGTCCTGGTCGGTGATCTTGCTCTGCTTGCCACCCATTGTGAGAGATAGTTCGTTGCGCTACGGACTCGGCCGCTGTGCTTGTTTGTTTGCTCGACCGTGAGTCCGCAGACGGGGAATGCAGAGGGAAGCGAAAGCAAGCCGGGACGAGAATCGGCGGACAAAGGCCCTTGTCGTCATTGTCTCGATGTATCATGTGGCGCCCGAAAGCTTTATCGATAAACAGGGGTTCGGCGGTGGAATCTCACTTGGTGGGTATTTACACAGGTACTAGGCTAGATGTAGAGCCTCCACGAAACAGACTGGAGGCGGGGAAAACGACATCAGCTTTATAATGAAGTGATGATTGGCATTGGTTCGCCGTTTACTTTGGGGCAAGCATTTTCCTTTTTCCCCGAGCATCGCAACAAGGCTCTTAATGGCTTACTTTCAACGCTCATGTGCCTGTACTCGTCAATGTACGTACACGATCTGCACTAAATCAATAGACTGGCCATATACGGCTAGCTCGGATGCAAAACCCCATCCCCACCTCGTGCCGGATTAAACACGGCAACTTTTATTTTTTGCGCAAACCATGAAGCAAAACTCATCTTCTCCAAGAGCGTCGTCGACAACGCCACGGCCAACATGGCGCCCAATTTCAAGTCCCGACTGAACCTGCGCCAGGGCCTTGATCGAGACGTTTACCAAATCATCAAGAAATTGGAAGAGGCCAACGACGGCAAGCCATTCAGAACCATCGCCGCCGCATACGATGCCATCAAACGATCCAATTCGAGCCTTTCCAGGCAGAAGAAGCGTCCCCTTGAAGATTCGATTGATCGGGTGCTGCAGTTCCGCAAGGAAGAGCTCGAGGACTCGGAAGACTCAGAGGCAGCCATTGAAGAGTCCGAGCCGAAGAAACCAGACGACGACCGATTTCTACTCAACCGACAGCTGACAAAACACTGGCAAGTCGACCCTCTACCTCTGGGCACCACCGAGCAGCCTGCGGCCAAGAAACGACGTATCCAGGCCGAAACCGACGAGAGAGACGGCACAGTAAGTGGCCCCGATACAGGTACTGAGGCGGCAATCAATGGCGACGCAGCGAAGGACACACCAAAGCCCGAGAGACAGGACAAGACGGTGCAGAAGAAGTCGCCCAAGTCTACCCGCTTCAAAGTCGAGCAATTGGAAGAGCCGTTACCGCTGGGAGGTGTTGGCGAGATACATCGCCACCTTCTGCGCCAGACACGGTATCTTCTCAAGTGCCCGGAACTCTACCAAGGAAATGGTTGGAGGAGAGTACCCGGAATGCTCTTGTTCGGTCCGCCGGGAACCGGCAAGAGGTCACTTATCCGCACCGTGGCGGCGAACCTTGAGGTGCCTGTAATCACTCTCAATGGCTGCTTCGAGGACCCTGAACGCGTGGAGAAGAGTCTGGCCGAGGCTTTCGATACGGCCATTGGGCTGGCCCCGAGTATCGTTCTCATCGAGGATCTTGACTGGCACATGCCTAACCCGGGAAGCTCCAATCACAACGAGCACGGCCGAAAGATGCTCAACCAGTTCGTACGGCAGATGCAAAGACTCCATCAAGAACAGGCAAACGTTTTGGCAATGGCAACAACATCAAGGCTGACGGATGTCGACCCCGTTGCGCTTGAAGCCGGCCTATTCGAAAGGACAATTCAAATGAGGGTACCGGACCTGGATGCTCGGCATGATATCCTCAAGGTGGTGACGCGGGAGAAGATCTTGTCCGACAACCTGGACCTCGGAGAGGTAGCAAAGATGACGCACGGCTTCGTCGGCGCAGACATAATCATTGTCACAACATTGGCGGAACAAGCAGCACAGGAGCGAATTCTCAATACAGAAGACCCCAATGGGCGGCAGCTCGAGATACTTACTCGGCCTCCCCGCAGAGACCAGATGGATGTGTCAGACATCTCCTTGGATCTAAGACAGCCCGCATTTACCACGATACCCACGGAGCCGTTGACGCTCGATGACTTCCGGCTTGCCATCAAGGGCTTCACGCCATCTCTCAGGAGAGAAGGCTTCACCGTGATTCCAAGCGTAACCTGGGATCAGGTCGGCGCTCTGGAGCAGGTTCGCGAGCAGCTACACATGTCCATCATTGGGCCCATCAAAAACCCAGAGCTCTACCAGGAGTTTGGTCTCAGACGTCCCGCCGGCGCGCTCCTTTGGGGACCCCCCGGATGCGGCAAAACTCTCGTCGCCCAGGCCGTCGCCAACGAGGCACAGGCTTCCTTCATCCTCATCAACGGCCCCGAGCTGCTGAACAAGTACGTCGGCGAGTCCGAACGGGCTGTCCGTGAGCTCTTCCAGCGCGCCCGTTCCTCCACGCCCTGCATCCTCTTCTTTGACGAAATCGACTCGCTCGTGCCCCGACGAGACAACGCCTCTACGGATGCCGGCGTCCGAGTCGTCAACGCCCTGCTCACAGAGCTCGACGGCGCCCAGGACCGCTCAGGCATCTACGTCATGGGCACGACCAACCGACCAGACATGATTGACGCGGCGATGCTCCGCCCGGGACGTCTCAGCGTGCGACTCTTTGTCGATCTCCCCACGCCCGAGGAGCGCGTCGACATCCTGCGCGCCATTTACAAGACGGCCCACGCCAACGCCTCCGAGGCCGAGCTCGCAAGGCTGCCGGCCGTGGCCCTGGACCCCCGGTGCAAGGACTTTAGCGGCGCGGATCTCGGCGGCCTGCACATCAAGGCGGCCGAGGCGGCGCTGCGGAAGTTTATGCTGGGCAAGAAGACGGCCCGGGAGATTGACCAGGACGACTGGGAGCACGCGCTGGAGAGTACGCGGTGCAGCGTGCTCAACCCGGACTCGTACAGGAAGCTGGATAGGAAGCTGGGAAAGGGAGAGTAAAAAAAAAAAGGGGGGGGGGGGGAAACATGTTTAGAGAATGGCAATGTAGATATACCAGGCGCATGCATATAGACGCGGTGTTGAATTCATGTAACCAAGTACGAAGCGGTGGTCTTTTTTCACCACATAGATTCCCGGCAATAAGCACATGCATCGTCCAATCAATGCAGCGAGACCCCATCGGCATTCCCGCACCGGGAGGGTAGCAAATGTAACACATGGCACGAGGCGATTCGGGATCCCGTCAGCCTATATGTACCGAGTCCCGATCAACCCTGTCTGTTCCATCCAAACCCCCACTACACACACTCAAGAGAGAAAATTCATCGTCTCACACACCGCCATGAATGGAGCGAAGAAAAAAGAGGCCAAAGCAGCGTCCAGTCGCTGGGAAAGCGGAGTTGGATATTAATGGTACAAGCACAGTGATGGTGCTTCGACTATTCTAACTTTGTCTATAGTAGTACAATCGCCGCACCCCGTCTATTGATATCTCTGTCATTACAATTCTTTTTTTCGTCATTCATCGCTTAAGCGGTAGACTCCTTGAGGTAGCTGGACAAAGGTGTTAGCGTAATGATTCAACATGGTAAAACAGAACGGAGGATTAGCAGGCAACGTACGCAACAAGGTCGTTGCGATCCTTGTCCTTCTTCAGGCCGCCAAAGGCCATCTTGGTGCCGGGAATGTACTTCTTGGGGTTCTCAAGGTAGTCGAACAGGGTCTTGTCGTCCCAGGTGATGCCGGCCTGCTTGTTGGCGTCGGTGTAGGCGTAGCCGTCGACGGAGCCCGTCTTGCGGCCGAAGAGGCCGTGCAGAGCAGGGCCGATCTTGTTGCCGCCGTTGGCCTCGACGGTGTGGCACTGAGCGCAACGGGTCTTGAAGAGGTTGGCACCCTTCTTGGTATCACCTGAAGAAATATCTTAGCAACCGGGTTTTCGTTGATTCGAGAAATAGTTGGTCGAGGACGCGGGAAGAGTCAATCGGCAAGGCACTGGAGTCGACAACCAAGGACCGAGGTGTGTTTGGTGTTTGGACTGGGCGTCATCGTCAGGCACATGCGAGCCCGTCATATGAAAATGACGCACTGCGCCAGGCAGCCTCAACACCCTCGCCGGTGACGTGAAGACACAAAAAAGGTATCCTTGCGTGCATCATTCACCAAAAAGTCCAAAACACCAAGCGTCCTAGTCGTCGGCCGTCGTGGCCCGCCTCAATGGCACTCCCCACGTCTTGTTCGGAAACGTCTCGGCAACCGGATTCTGCGAGTGGAAAACTTACCGCCAGCCATTTTGAAGTATGGGGTATTAAAGAGTTGTTAGGAAGAAATGCGAGAGTTAAAAGTCCAAAGAGAAACCTAAGCCGGTAAACTGCTTTGGCAAACAAAAAAATTCTCGGGTTGAAGAATAGGTTTATGAGAGAACAAGTACAGGAGAAGAAAAAGAGAGGAACAAGGAGGAAAACCAGAAATTTCAAGGAAAAAAGTTTATGACACCATGGTGCTGCAGCACCGGCGGTGATCAGCCACACCTGTGGCTGGTGCGCAGCCAATCACACGCCCGCAATTACACAGTCACGCTCACTCGTCGGGCGATTTCCCCGGGTAAAGTCGGGCGGCCAAAGCGGCGCCCAAGGGAAGGCGCCACAGCATGTGGGCTTTCCCTTTGTATCCTTGTTCCCTGCTGGGTTTTCTTTTTTTTTTTCTTCTCTTCCGGCTCCACCGGATTTTCCTTCTTTCCGAGCATCCCTGTCACCCTCGGCCGGAGAAACATCGGCAAAGGAAGAGGCTCTCAGTCAGCCTTTTCCTGGGGGTCTCCATTTTTTTTTCAACATCCCGCTAGTTTTTTTGGTGGGATGGGCAGAGCTTCATAGCAACGCCAGTGGGAAAAAAAAAAGAGAACGACCAAGGCCGTTGACGGGCGGGTGGTTCATCTTTTCTTTTCTCTTTTCCTTCTTGTTTCTCGACCAGATCCCATCACTACAACACACTTATCCATCTTCCTGCATCGTCAGCCGCTCGCAATGGTGACGAGGGCAGTCATCCCGCGCTTCCTGCTGCCGCTGCAGGGGCCGCTCTGGCGAGGCATCCGGATTCCCCTCTCGCAAAACATCCACGTCCGCTTCGTCTCGACCGAGAAGCCCATCGTGCTGGAGAAGCCGGCCAGGTTCAACCCCCCGTCGCACGGGTCGCGGCTCAAGCGGAATTCCATCCCCAAGCACTACGGCCCTGCCCTGACCGAGGACGAGATTGCGGCCCAAAACAAGAAAAACTACCCGGGCATGATGGCGCCCGAGGGGACGTGGACGCACTGGTTCTGGCACAGCAGGCTGCTGCACACCTTCATCACCATGGTACGGGCTGGCAATGGAAATGGCCTTTTTTCCTACTGGTAGTTGTGTGTGTGCGGTGTTAAGGCTGACATTTTGTTTCCTCTGCGTAGGGCGCGCTTCTCGCCATGGGCGTGTACACCTTCTTCATGAACTACGCCTACAACTCTCCCTTCAAGGACCTCGTGCCGCCCATCTCTGACCTGTGGCACCAGCCTACTTACTTCTTCACCCAATGGAAAAACGTCATCCTCATGCACGAGAAGGACAAGGCCCTCAAGGCCACCGAGCACCGCACCCGACACCTCGACGACGTTGCCAAGCGCAGGTACTTTATGAAGATGCACGGCATCGAGGCCAAGGACCCCGTGCAGATGGTGTTTGGAAAGGACGAGCCCAAGTCGGAGGAGCAGCTCGAGGCCGCCGCCATGGGACGCGAGCTGCCGCCCCAGCCCGAGGCCGAGGCCCCCGCTGAGCAGAAGAAGAAGTGGCTGGGCATCTTTTGAGGGGGCATCATGATGCGATTCATTATATATGCATTGATTGCCAAAGGGCCAGATGCCCTTTTTCTATTGTAACACTAGGATGTAACCCCGCACATTAGGCATTAGGCAAATTCCCCCAATGTCAGTGAGACCGAACATGATGTAGATGTACCAGTATATAAGCAAAAAAAGCAAAACAAACAATAAACGCAGCCCAGAATATGACAAAAACATGGTTTACGCCAGGTCATACTCCTTCCAGCCCATCCAAGACTTCGTCTGCAACACCCCTTTTTTCTAGGACCGCCTGCATGATGCTATCCAGGACGGCAAACCTAGTTCCGCCCAGCGGTGCCTTCCAGACGCCTTCTTGGAGATGCTCCTCCGTTCTCTGCTGCTGTTTCTGCTGTGTTGTGTCAAAAGTCCCGCTTGCCGCCAGGTTAGCCGTGCTGGGAACCCCAGGCGGCGTCAGCCTCGAGGGAGGATCAATCGTTCGCATCGACACCAGCCGCAGCTCGCGTCCCGAATCCACCTCCATGCCGCCCTGCTCCCGCTGCGTCCTAATCTCGCACAGCGACACGGCCAGCGCAGAGTCAGCGACCGCGAGCTCCTCCTTGGAAGGGTCGAACAGGATGCTGTCGCCCACGGCAACGACCAGCAGCGTGATGGACGGCCGGGAGCCCGTGGCCGCGCCCTCGCGGGGGGTATAGGAACGGGGGCGGCCTCCCAGTCGTCGTCGAACATGGGGTCTTCGTCGCCTTCTGATTTGAGGCGTGGGAGTCTTGTGGCGAGGAGGGCGAGGTGTGTTGTGAGGGAGAGGAGTGGCAGGGGATATGAAAGCGGTGGTGATATCAAAAGAATCTGCAGTCAAAAGCTCATTAGTACTCCCAATAGTAAATAAAACCAACCCAAGACGAAACCCAATATTTCGTAGAAGACAAAGAGATTCCATCTACTCACGTCGAGATATAGCCTCCAGTGAAACCGCCTGTTGATCCACAGCTTCTTCGCAAACTCCCCATCCGCAAGCAACGCCTCCCTCAGCAGCTCAGCCAAAAACACCGTCCCCGCATCGTCGTCCCTCAGCCCCGGAATCTCCACCGTCATCTCGAGCCACTCGCCCCGCGCCTCGCGCCTGTCCTCGTCCGCATCGCCGCCGCCCGCGCCGCTCGCGCTCTTGACGTACTCGTGGTAATGCTCGCCGCCCAGCGGGTCGACCGTCTTCTCAATCTCCGCCTTGACGCCCACGATGGCCTCCGTGCCGTCCGCCAAGCAGACGCGCGCGCTGCCGTTTGTGCCGGGCAGGATGCCGGTCTCTGCTGTCAGGGGCCGGAATTGCTTGGATGTTCTGCCGTCGGGGCGGATGGGCGGGCTGAGGGAGAGGGAACTGTGGAGATACGCAAGCTCGGCGGGGGATAAAAGCGTTTGTTGAGCCATTGTCACCGCGTTTCCATGTGTTTGTGAAGCCGAGGCAGGGTATTCCGGCGCAATTGCTCCAAAGGGGGCGTGGAATGGCGGTTTGGTGATGGTTGTTGCTGAAAGGTTTTTGAACTTGAACAAAAAGTTGTATCGGCTCACCTAGGTGAGCGATAAGATAAGATAGGATGCGGGGGTGGGGCAGCTCTCCCAAGCTCACGAGGCTTAACCTAGAGAGAACCGGACAATTTAAAGGGATTTATATAGACAACACAAGCATGTATGCCTGGAATTCAAAAACGCTTTAATGACTGGAGAATGCAAGATGAAGAGTCTATCTACAGTAATTCGCTAGTGAAGTACACACTGGCGCTACAAGAGCGATGGTATCCAAACTAATCCTACACACGATAACCAACTGAATGACTGAATAAAGAGGGGAATTCAATCTTCATAGTGCAGTCAACTAGAGTTGCCGGCGCACTAGATCCAGGCATATGTCACCCATCAAATCAGGCCCCAATGCTGCAATCAGCTGTGCAATGCTATGCCTGATGCCCGACGCCTGTCGGATATTGCTGTGCCTCCAGCCAACTAGATCCGATGTCTCAAACAACGGGCCTGTGGGAAAGATTCTGAGAATAATGTGGTCCAGGTCCAAACTTTCCATGGTGGCGACAGAAGGGATGCCTGGCATTTTGGATCGGAACAATGAGTCGTACACTTCGTCAACCTCCTCGTCAACCTCTTCGTCCGAGCTGGCTTCCTCGGGGCTCTGTGGGCTCTCATCCATAGTCATGGACATCCCCGGAGCTCCACCAGAGGCTATGTCTGTGGAGACTGCAGAGCGCATCTCAGATGCATTAGAAACATTTTCTCCCAAGACTGTGGAGAAACTTGTATAAGTGTCCCTGCCAAGGATATCCAAAATGGTCTTGTCAAGGGGCCTCCAGTCCAAGTTGTCCGGATCGAGAATATACTGCGGGCCGTAATCGATTTTGTACTTCATTTTGGGGCAGCTGTGGATGTAGAATCCAGGATACCACCATCGGTAGCCCTCCTCAACGGCGAGAGCTATTTCATAGAGGGCACCTAGCTTTCCAGGAGCAAATGCATGAACGCTTTCATGGTAAAGGAAGTAGACAGAGCTGACGCATTGCGGCAACAGATCAAGTACACCAACAGCCACGAGAACGCCGTCTAGGCGGTAGCATTGGTGGTAGGAACCTAAGCGGCGCTTTCGTCCATCAGGCCCAACCATGACCTGACGCTGCACGGGGGAATTGCAGAGAAAACGTTCAAACGAGTGCCTCGTCCTTTCACCTGGTTCATCCCCGTGGACAACTCTCTGATAATTATCATAGACGAGATACTTTTCTTCAGTAAAAGTGTCTTCTTCAAGGGTAACCACCCACTTGTGTGCTGGCTCGGGTGGTGTCTTGACTCGATGTAGCTCAGCCTCATGAATACGCTCTGTTAGGCAAAACTCATTGTCACGCTTTTTGGTATATTCGCGTGATCTTGGATACAGACGAGCAGCTTGCTTGGCATACGTCTCGCCGAGAACATATTTGTTGAAGCGGTTAATGGTTTGGCGCTGACCCCTTGTTGGGTAAAATTGGTCTGAATCTAGACGAATGGTGTAATGAGGACAACAGGATGCTCGCTGATTGGGGCGATATAGGAGCTTTCCTGATCGCCTCCAACAACGATCCAGCATGGTAAGATAGAATTGAGGGCTAAGAGACGTAGCACTCGCATAATACGAAAAGCCTAGACGCTCAAGGAAGGGGGTTAGTCTGTGACTAATAAAAAATGAATCCATCTTTGCTCTCTGAAAGTAGTGCAACAACTATGGCAAGTAGGGCTTGGGTTCCTCATCTCCGTTGATATGCCTCGAAATACATGAACAAGAATGGTGATGGCACTAACTCTGTCCTCGAGTGCCACAGTAACCGCATTTTGAGGAGTTTGAATATCCTTTGCAATTTGTTAGCGTGATTTGAAAAATATTACATCAGCCATGAAATCAAGAGCGATCATGTATCAAGGAATATTTGTATCAATTGCCAAATATCTACTACATGTGAATCTTGGTTAAACGGTAGCGGCGCCGGGAGATGAATGGACGTTGGTGATGTTCATTCTGAGAGATGGAAAAAAGGGGGCTTCATGAGGGATGACCGCAAAACAGCTTGTCTCTTTGGATACAGCATCGCAGCGGCGGCTTACACACATTGATGAACTGGCAGCCAGTAAAGAGAATATTGGAAAAGTAGTGTTGCAACGAACAATATCGAGAGGTTGCAAAGTGGGGGTTGGGTATAAGACAGGATGGGGGAGCCATTACGCAAATGAGAGGCAAAAAGCTCGGGGTGGCAGCCACTAGGCCGCTCGAACGCCGTTGGAGTAGCACGAATCCCACGCTTTCTTGACATGGAAATGCGTGATAAGAGTGTGCCCGTGTTGTGTTGTGGGATGAGAAAAACAGGCTGGACAGGGGTTGGCATTAAGGCAGAGACTTTGCCGAAAGGGATTGAAATGCCCCGAGCCAACGACAAGCATTGAACGCCGCACGTGTCGGGTAGAAAAGGGCAGAGGAACCAAAAAAAAAACGAGTGTGATTTTATTGACTCACCGATCGGGGATATAAGTTGGCTCGTAGAGGCGTCTTCAGGGGTCTGCCCACCGTCTAGGTCCATGGCTGATCTGGCACCTCGAGTTTTCCTGAACAGGCAAGTTGGTGCGTGAGGCGTCAAGATGGAGTGAATGCGAGCGTTTCCATACAGTATAGATGGAGATGGTCCAATGTAAGGCAAGGCGAGGCGGACGGGTATAGCGCAGGAAGGAGTCGCAGCGGCAAAAAGTCCAAGCGGAACAAGCAGAACCTCCGCCCCGGGCACTTCAGCTGGGTGAGAGACGACGGGACGAATTTAACTTGTGGGGTGGCATGTATGTGATCTAGCCGCGGTCATGATGCTGATACAGTACAGCAGAAGCAGGCTGGCCTATGGCGGAGTTTGGGCGTGGTGCTGAAGCGACAGCTGGGCCACGGGCGAGGATGCAGTTGCTTGGTTGGACGGGCCAGGGCAGGGCAGGGCAGGGCCGCTATCTCTGCTGCCGACGGCTGGAATTCATAGCAACGGAGATGGAGATGGAGATGGAGAGAAGGAGAGATGATTCAAGCATCGCAAGCGCGCCTCGGCGGAGTAGAAAAAGAGGTTCTCATGGGTTGATGAGGTCAAGCTCGAAATCGCCATGGCGGGGCAAAGGGGGGAGCAAGTGAGGGGTTGAGTTGATTGTGTTAGTGGCTGCCAGGGTGACGGGATGCGTTGACAGCGCCAGATTCAGCGGTCCGTCCAGTCGCTAAACTCACTAAGCACGAGGGCCGCAGGTGCCGTGCCCAAGGTACATGCTCGTACATGCATACCCGTACCTATCTATGGACCTGGACCTGGACCTGGACCTCGATGTTCAATGCTCAACTGTGCGGCTTGGGTGCTCAAAGCGGTCACAGGCATCCGGGCTTGATGCTACCAAATCCCCCAAAAAGATGGACGTCCAGAGCTCCTTATCGGCGTGCTGTAATGGGTTCAACCGCCTGTACTAACGTGCGAGTACGGAGCATGCTACAAGGTATGGACGTGTATGTACGGAGTACATAGGCGTTGTTTCTCAAGGCGGTACGGAGTACAGGTACCTAGCTGGCAGCTTGGACCCTGGAAGATACAGGTAACATGTGGATGGATGGAGACAGTGACAGCTCATCGGCCTGGTTTAGCATCGCACCAGAGGATCAACCCGTCCCTTGAGGTCTTTTTACCGTGCCGTCACGTTTCCGAAATGTTCCAGTTGCCGGATTATCCATGGGCACTGCATCTAGGTTCGTTCGGGTTCTGCGGCCGATGCTGGGCGGTACATCTCGCGCATGTCTACGAGTACTAACCTACATGATGTCGTCCGTATACTAAAACGTCCATGCATGCATGGATACATGGATTGGAGGCAGTCGTTGAGTCACCACTGCTCTCAATGGGATCATGCTGTACTACTAAGCACTTTACTTGACTCTTCCGATATGACGTCTAGCATGCTGGTAGAAGAAAGGATACGCCCGCATGGATACTTTGTGATACTACTCGTACTATATCATACACCTTGGTAATATGATACGTCCGTACATTCCAGTAAAAGGTAGCCGTGTGTGCCAGGAACTCTGCATGCACGCAAACTCCCCTTGCCCTCCCTTGCCCGAGAGACCAAGGAGCGTGGCGACGCTCTAGCATCTCGTTGGACCTGGCGAGGCCGTTGGGATGCATCTTTTCTGGCTGCAAGGGGGAGCGAGGCAACGGCTTTTGCTCACCGTATTTCCCACCCGTGCTTGGTACCTTGTGCTGTTTGGGCTGGACATGCCGAATATGCACACAGGCGTTGCCGGGTGATATCAGCCAGCAGACGCCTCATGCGACCATTTCTCGATGCGGGCTAATGAGGCGAGGGCTATCTATATTTAATGATTGGACAGACGGGCGCCCTGACTAAAGGATGTATGCTGCAAATCCCACGATGGCGCCCAAGGTTAGTAGGTAGGTACATGTACGAGGAGGTGCTCAGGCAGATGGATGGTGTACGGAGGATCTAGGACATTGATCAATCCCATCTCAGCCCTCACTTAGTGAAAGCTTATCCGGCAGCCAAGTCGAGCATCACCTGAGCACAAAAGCTCTCCGTCCAATCTCACCTCTGCTCCGTCTGTCTCGGCGCTCATGTGTGTCTTGACTTGACCACCAACCTTTCAAGGTTCAATAGCAATGCATTACACGGGCCTATGTGTCACCTTGGCAGCTGAGTGGTGCCTCTCTGCTACCGGTATATACATGGCTCTCCGTACTCGTACTACTGCCAGTACAGTGCCTGTGTTCCGGCCGTTGCTTGTGCATTGTTCAGGTTGTTGTATGGAGCATTTGGCCCGGCGCCCATTGGACGACGCATCGGGTGCACATCGCCTGCATGGGGGGGACAGGGGGGGGTGCTTGGCGGTGCTATTTTACAGTATTTTATTTTGGTCCAGGGATTTGCAGGCCTTGCCAACCTCTTCTCCTCATTCCTCTCCAGGGCGAGCTGCGGCTTCATGGGATGAAACCCCCAAACTCTCCCACTGGACCTGGTCCCTATTTCGGCCTCGGGCCCGTGCCATGTCTCTTCCAAGCTCATCTCATCCCGCGTGTCCTCCATGGTGTTGTACATAGGCGTACGAGGTACCTGCTACTCGCACATGCACCACTGATGAACGCACGCGTACACGTACGGACCTGATGAAGGACAAAGGGCTGTCTGTCTGTTTCTCGTTGGTGGTTGCTGTGGTGTTTAGCAAAGCACAGCTGAGCACAGCAGACCAGAGCAAAGCAACAGCACATGAATATCCCACAATCTGCCTTGCTGCCTCCTCCTCCCTGCCGCATCACATCACAGCACATCACATCACGGCGCATGGAATCGCCTCGCCTCGCCTTCGCCTTGACCAAGCTTCGTTCCTCGCCGATGAAAAAAAGTCCTTTTACCTGCCCTTGCTCACGTCGTCCCGGCGCCACCGGCCCTGACGCACGACATGACTGGGCGGGCAGGCCTTGTCGAGCTCCATCCCGCTCATGACACTAACATAGATGGCACCTTAGTTTGACTATAAAGCTAACGCGGATCCTCCTCGGCCGGGACCCTCCCCATCTAGGTATTGTCATGGCACGAGACACGCAGCAGACAGCCTAGAAGCCGTGGTTTCTGGCTGGACGAGTTACTCGTACCGTCACCCCCCATCGTCACTGTGCTGTACCGCTGGGAGCTGCCTCCTTGTCCTTGTCCTTGTCCGTTGTTGTTATATCCAAGCACAAGCTCCTTTTCTCCCGCTCGCCAACCTCTCTACCCAACTCGCTCGCTCCCTTTATTGCCCTGCTCCGGCGCCACTCCATCAAACATACACATCCCCCAGACCGCAATCCCCGTGCCGCCTCGCCGTACCGCGCAACGCAGACGCACGTGTGCCTCCCCGTCGCCTGAGCCTAGTTCATGCGGCCGTGGCCGGCTTGCTGCCCCTGATACCGCCGCAGATTGCGCTGACGGAGTTTGCACCCGGCCAGCACGGCTGAAGCTTGCGCGCGTGCGTCGCCAAACCAAAACCAAGCACTTGGTATCAAATATTGGCATCCAGCTGCTGGAGCTTTTGGTGGCCCCCAACTTGCAAG
>MDJU01000696.1:0-16535 GCA_001721665.1 Trichoderma pleuroti
ATTATTATTTTATATTTCTTTATATTCTTTTTTTATTTATTTTTTTAATATAAGTAATAGTAAAAATAATTACTTAAGTAGTAAAAAGAGTTTTTAAACTTTTTTTTTATTAATTAATTAGCTTTTTTTATTTTTTTAATATATTTTTTATAGCCTAAGACTTAGGCTACTTTTATAATTATTTATAAAAGTAGCTTTTAGGTAATTTAATATAACCTTATATAGGCTTTTTAAAATAAAGTAAAAATAAGGCTTAATATTTTATTTACTATTACTAAATTATTTAAGAAAAGTAAGATTTTTTAAATATTTAAGTTAATAAAAGCTTTTACTTTAGTAAACTTTATAACTTTAAAAGTATTTATTACTTTAGTATTATAAACTTTTATATTAAAAAGGGGGTTATATACTAAGCTTTTATTAAAGTTATAGTATTGTGACATCCTAACCCAATACTTAATTAGTATAAGGTAAGTTCCTAAGGTAATAAGCCAAGGTTAATTAGTTTATATTAGCAGAGAGGACAGGAAATAGCTTTAAGTAAATATAATTACAAAGCGAGTAAAATATAATAGAGATTCAGTTTATATTTAATCTTAATACTTTATTAACGACTATCTATCTAAGTTATCTAAAGAGCGTAGAGAATTAAATCTTATATATTTAGTTATTCCTAATAACTTACTTTTGGGATCGTAAGCCTGAGTATAGGATTACTTCTTTAAGAGTAATCTATCTAGGGTAGCTTATAATCCGTTCGTCAATCTAATGCTGATTAAGTGTTTAAATTTAGTATTCTTCTGGGGTACATCCTTAATATACCTTTTGACCTTAAATTAGGCTATAATATAATACCCCCTCCCTATTAGTCTTATCCTTAAGGCCAAATATGCAGTAGTATTATAAATATAACTTAATCCCATAGGTTTATTTATTCAGTTTTCTTTTCCTTTTAATTATATCATTATAAATATAAAAATCTTAAAACCCATTTTTTATAAAACTCGTAAATAATTATTACTTACGTTATTTATTTTAACTAATAAATCTAAAGCAGATATACCTTATTTATATTATTTTCGCAAATTAATTACTTATTATATAATTAAGGACTTATCTTATTATTATAAATATATTAAGTATAGCCGTTCTTATAATAGAGTATTAGTTATATCTTCTTATAGGTAATATATCCTTTTTAATAGTAGAGTTTATTATTAATTATTTTTTTAGTAATAAAGGCGTTAGATTAATAAAAAAAGTTAAAGGAGGAGGAAGAGAAGGCTAAAGAGGCCTTAGATTCTCTTTATACTTAACTTACTAATCTTTAAAGTAAAGTAGCTGCAGCTGTAAGTTACTTATCTTATATTTATTATATAAAGAAGAGGGTTAAAGAGCATAATTTAAAGTTAGTTTATTATAAAATACAAGAGTTAAATAAGAAAAATAGTATTTCTAAGGCTTAAGTAGTATAAAATCTTTAGCATTTAGGGATACCTAACGATATTAATTAGGCCTCCTTAGGCATTAGTTTAGAGTTCGTAAATCTAGGTCCTCTTATACTAACAGAAGAAACTCAAATACCTTCTTCTTCTTCTTAAGTTATTTTTTTATTTATTAAGTAGCCGGCGTTAAGAGTTTTAAATATAATTCCTAGTTTTTCTTAAAAGTCTTAGATTAGTTCTATTATATTAAAGCTCTCAATTAGTTCCTAAGTATCGTAGATTAAGTTATACCCTTTCTATTTAACCTAGTATTTAATTTTATTATTTTCTTCTGGATTTCTTTATACTACTAAGACTTCTTTAACTTCCCATTCTTCTTTATCTTTAATAATAATAATTTTATCTAAAATTAGTCTTCCTATTACTTCATTAATTTATACCTTTTCTAAAAGTAATATATAAAACACAGGGTATTTTAGTTATATACCTTCTAGTATTTCTAATTTATAATTAATATTACTGATTTTCTTTAAAATTTTAAATAGGCTGATTTTTCTAAAATCAAGCTTATTATTTAGTCGGTTTATCTTAATATTTAGCATTTTATAGCCTTATATATATTAAAGTAAGTAGACTATATCCCCTTCCTAAAAGGTTAGTCCCTTAATCCTATTCTTATTTATATAATATTCTATACACTTTTAAATAAGTTTTAACTATATTTTTAATTCTTTATATAAGTTAACTATTAATTCTGCTTAAAGTTATACTTTATTAGCGTTAAGTCCCTTCTAAGGTAGCCTATATACTAAAGGAGTATATCTATATAAAGCGTAAAATAGCATTAACTTAGTTAATTTAGATTTTATGCTATTATAGTAAAGTTAAGTAAGAGGTAATTTATTAACTTAATTATTTTGCTATAAATTAATAAAATATCTTAGGTATTATTCAATAATCTAATTTATTTATTCTGTTTAACTGTCTATCTTAGGATAGTATATACTGCTAAGTTTATAATTTACTCTGAGTTTTACTATAAGTTTTTACTAAAACTTAAAGGTAAAAGTTTATCCTCTGTCGGAGATAATTTCTTAAGGCATATTATAGTTGGCTGTTATTATTCTTAAATATATATATATAAAATCTTTAGCTAAGTGCGATTTTTAATAAGGCAGGAAGTATACTTACTTTATAAATTTATCTATTACTACTAAAATACTATTGTAGGTTACCTTAGTAAAAAGTTCCTTAGAAAATAGTAGGTCTATAATATAATTAAAGGTAATTATTTCCTATAGTAGTTTAAGTATTAGCAAGGGTTATAGTTTTCCATAAAGTTTATGTCTTTTATATTTAATGCATTAACACTTATCGCAGATTGCTATAATATTAGCGGTAATTTTCTTTATTCTTTTAAATTAATATATTATAAATACTTATTAATGCATAGTTATAATTCCTTGGTGTCTAAATAGCGGATGTTTATAGATGTATTTTATAACTTTCTTTTGTAATTCCAGAGGTATCTAGTGTTTGCTTTTATTCATAAGATATCTATCTTTTATTATAATCTAAGATAGAAACTAATATAGTTTCTAGTTTCTTATATACTCCTTAATTTTTTTAAAAAGTTTATTATACTCTTATACTTTAAAGATTATATTAAAAGATCTCTGCTTGTAGTTGCCTTATGTATTTTAATATAATATAATGCCTTAGTAATTAGGGATTTCTTAGAAGTGGTTAATTCTCCTACTAAGTACGTTAGCTCTTCTATTTTTTAATTTTTTTATAATGTATAAGTTTGTAATTAAATTTGCTTAAGAATTTAAAATATCTTAGTTATCTTTTAAATAGTTTCTAAGTAAAGGCAAAGTAAATAATATTTTAGTAATTAATAAAGATTTTAATTTAGAATTTACTTCCTTTATAATATTAGCTCTACTGTTCTAAATAGCTTTTAATTCCTAAGAATTCTTTATTATAAACTGCGTAATTAAGTTTAGCTCTGTTAAGCTTCCGTAAGTAAAATACTATAGGATAAAGTTTTCCTTTATTATTTTATTAGTTTAGTACTCCTCTGATTATGTATTTTAATATATCAGTTTTAATTTCCACTAATTTCTCAGAGTTATATATAACTGTTACAGCCTGATCTAGGGTCAAAAGGTATATTGAGGATGTACCCCGGAAGAATACTAAATCCGAATACCTAATCAGCATAGGGTCGACGAATAGATCGTAAGCCACCCTAGATAGATCGCTCTTAAAGAAGTAATCCTATACTTAGGCTTACGATCCCAAAAGTAAGCTATTAAGAATAACTAAATATATAAGATTTAATTCTCTACGCTTTTTAGATAACTTAGATAAATAATTATTAATAAAGCATTAAGATTAAATATAAACTAAATTTTTATTATATTTTACTTACTTTATAATTATATTTACTTAAAGCTATTTCCTATTCTCTCTGCTAATATAAATTAATTAACCTTAGCTTATTACCTTAGGAACTTACCTCATATTAATTAAGTATTAGGTTGGGATATTATATATTAACGACTTTTGTTTAGAAGGATACCAAGTATCTTTAAGTAATATAAGCCACTATATCTAGAGCTGGATTAGCTACTAATAACCCGCCCGTTAACCCTGGCACATTTATAGTTAATAATAATAGTAATATTACTATAGAAGACCTACCTAACATCTCCTTATTTAGAAATGCAGAACTCTCCGCACTTATATAAAATATATATTAACTTAATAAAGTCTTAGTTAATAAACTTAATAAAGAAAAGCCTAAGACGGTTAACATTAGAATTCTTATTAAATAACAGCCACCCCCTATATTTAAAGGAGACATTAAAGAACTTCGTTTATATTTAATCTAGCTTAAAGTATATTTTAAAGACTTTAAGAATACCTTTAATACTACTAAAAAGAAGGTCTACTTTACTACCTTACGCCTTAAAGATACTACCTTAAAATAATTTAAACCTATCCTAGATAATTACTTAAAAAGTCTAGCTAAAGAAGTAGAAGAGCAAACCTAGTAAATCTTTAATAATTATAATAAATATATCTCTAAGCTAAAGAAAGTATTTAAAGATATTAGCGAAAATTAAATAGCTAAAAACACCTTAGTTATAATATATCAGAAAGGAAAATGCTTAGATTACGCTATAAAATTTTAAAATATTGCTATATACCTTAACTAAAATGAGTTAGCTTTTATTAAATAGTTCTACGACAGTCTTAAGTAAGAAGTTAAAGAAAAAAGTATATAACGTTAATTAATTAACCTATACCTTAATCTTATTTATAAATATATATATCTAAGCCGATAATCTATTATATAAACTTAAGACTAGTACTACTTAATAATATTAGTAAAACAAATACTAAGCTAATTAAGGTAAGAAATAATATAAGGAAATTACTAAAGATAATAGTAGTAAACCTAGAAAAATAGATCTAGATATTCTATAGCAAAAAAAGGAATTTAAGTACTATAACTGCAGTAAGGTAGGCTATATAGCTTATAATTACTAAGCATCTAAAAAGAAACGTAAGGATAAGATCCCAGAACTAAAGAAAGAAGTCTACATTATAGATAAAAATAAATAATCCCTTAAGCTACTATAATAAAAAGATAATGAATATCTTTAGCATAAGAATAACTTTAAGGAAGATAAGGAGGAAGCTATCCCGCTTATACCTAACCTAGTTAAGACTAACGAAACTAAGATATAATAAAATTATAAGATACTACCTTACAATAGGTTAACTAGGAGTATTATTAACTTTATTAAAAGTAAATCTAAGGAAATTAACAAATTTACTTAATTTCACTAATAGATTAATACTTATAACCCAGAGTAAAATATTAAACCTCTTATATATTAAGAATTTAGGGATAGACTTACTTAATGGCAACTATATAATAATAAATAATAGATTATTGCAAGCCTAGACGTAGATGAAATTTAGGAACTCTAAGGGAATTACTAAAAAATATTTTAAGACTATCTTTAGATTGATTTTATAAATAATAACTACTACTGGATTTATTAGATAAACTGTATTACTTACCGATATATATATTACTTAAAATGAAAAACGGAATATAATACTTTTCCGTAAAGAAATTTAGTAATTTTTATTATAGACTTATATTATAAAGGATAATATTATGGATGGAAGGTTATTTATAAATTCCGAGAACTATAAGTTATTATACTTGAACCTTATTTAACTGCGCCCTATGAATATAGAAACTATAGATGAGTGGAAAACTACTTAAGCCATTAGTATATTATATATAAAACTTTGAAAATTATTTAATAGCATGACTAAAATAAGGGAACTAAAACATATACCTTTGAATAATATTAGCTATATAATAAGCCAGACTGCCTTAGATATTGAAGGCATAAGCTGGAGGACTGGCATAACTTAACCTCAGAAGAAAAGTAAGCTATAAGATAATAATTAGTAAATTAACTATATAAAATTAGATTTAACTTTAGAACTTATGAAGGGGTATCCGAAGACTTACTTAGAAAATATTATAAATACCGAAAGACCCCGGATAACCCATAAAGTAATAAAGTCACTTATGAAATTTACATTAGGCAATTAAGACTCCACTGCAAAGTAGTAGAATAAATTAACTGTAAGAATAGGTATTATAAATTATATACCTTAAATAAAATTGAAAACTGGCACTTAAAAAACTAGAATAGTCTTTGGATAAAGGGTATTATAAGATTAATAGAGAATTTATATACTTTAAAAAGGAATATAAATATAATAGTGATGAAGAATAAAGAGTTTTTAAGAAAAAGATCACTTTTACAATAATATGGAACGAGGAACTGCTTAAAGTCTTAGTAGACTTTAGGGTAGATGGGAATTATATATCGGCTGTAACTGTAATATGCCTGTAGTTGCTATAGATACGAAAGAAGAAATTATACTAACTCTTTTATGGAGAAGGAAAATAGTTTAATTATGATGATGGATGGGTAAAGAGATAGACTGATTACCTGCATCTCGAAGTGTTTAGTTAAATTACTTTAGTAGTATGTAATATTATTAACACCCTGAAATATAATATTATCTTAGGTATATTATGGTTATGCCGATATAAACCCTTGATAGTATAAAGTAAAGGCCTAGTTTATTAGTAAGATAATGAATGAACTCTAGACCAGAAGGAGGACAGAGGAAGCTAGAAAACTTAACTCCCTAAGCCTAAAGAAATCCCTACGTAATAATAATAATAATAATCTAAAGCCGCAGAAGCTCAATCCCTAAAAAAGTTTACTAAAGGGAAATAAGATTTATATAAACTTAATCAGTTTTTAAAAACTATAAAAGAAAAACAGAAGTTATATAAGAAAGAATCTGTAGACCTAATAGCTAATATCCTAAAATAATATTAAAAGTTTAAGGCCCTATTTTAGAAAACCTTAATAAACCCTAATAGGAGTATGTAAATGCCACCTTATATAGAATAAGACTATATAATAGAATTAAAAGAAGGGAAATAACTGAAATATTTTCCGCTATATAACCTTAACTAGCTGGAACTTAACACTCTTAATAAATAGATATAGGAATAGAAGGAGAAAAAATATATTAGAATCTCTAACTCCCTAGCACGCTACCCTATTATCTTTATTCCGAAAAAGAACGGAAAGTTATAGTTAGTCATCAATTATAAACAATTAAATAACATTATAATTAAAGATTAGACCCCTTTACTACTAATATCTAAAGCATAAGATCAATTATAAAAAGCTATAATATACTTTTAGCTAGATTTTACTAATACTTACGGATTAATATAAATAAAAGAAGGGCATGAATAGATAATAACCTTTGGCACTCTAGGAGAATTTTATAAATTCCTAGTAATGCCTTAAGGACTAACTAATACGCTTACATCCTTTTAGAAAAAAATTAATTACATCCTTCGGAAATATTAAAATAAGTTTATTATTATCTATCTAGATAATATTTTAATATATTCTAAAACGGAAGAAGAATATAAGGAACATATGCAGTTGGTACTTTAAGCACTATAAGATAATTATCTCCTTGTAAACCCTAAGAAATATTAATTTTATACTAAGGAAGTGGAATTTTTAAGATATATTATTACCCCCGGATCTATATAAATAAACCCTAAGAAAGTTACTACTATTAATAAATAGCCGACACCAACATTAGTTAAAGAAGTATAAAGTTTCTATGGATTAGCTAACTATTACTGACGCTTTATTTAGAACTTCTCAGTCTTTGCTTAACCTTTAACTAATATAATAAAAAAAGATTAGAAGTTTAAATAGACAGAAGAAGCTAAACAAGTGTTCCAAGCAGTTAAGTAAGCTATAACTTTAAAACCTGTTTTAGTTATGTATAATTTAGAAAGAACCAGTGGAAATTAAAACTAATATATTAAAATATATAATTAGAAGAGTACTAAATTAATAAGATAATAAAGGGAAACCTCACCCTATTATATTCTACTTACAAAAGCTTAATAAAGCTGAACTTAACTATGCAGTTTACGATAAAGAATTCTTAGGAATTAAAAGCTATTTAGAATAATAGAGTTAATACTGCAGAGGAAGTAAATTCCGAATTAAGATCTTTATTAATTACTAGAATATTACTTACTTTATATCTACTTAGAAACTATCTAAATAATAATTAGAATACTTTGAATTCCTGAGTAAGTTTGACTATGAATTAGTATACTGTAAAGGATTAGAAAACGGAAGAGCTAATATACTTAGCAGAAGAATTAACTATTTTTAAGAAATCCCCAACTACAAAGGCACTATATTACACTAGAATACATAAGGCAACTATAAATAAAGATCTTTTAATATAATCTTTAAGGTATAAGAGTATAACAAACTCTTTAAGGAAATTAAGGAATATATAAAGAATTAGGAACCACATTAGTTTCTATCTTGGGTAACGATAGAGGATGGATACCCTATAAATAAAACTAAACATTAGGTACCTCCTGAATTATAAAAGAAAGTTATAAAACACATTTATAAACACCCTTTATTTAGATATTAAGGAATTACAACTATGCATTAATAAGTACTTACGATATATTAATTTAAAGGAATAAAGAAAATCGCCGCTAATATTATAGTAACCTATGATAAATATTAATACACTAAACATGGAAGATATAAACCCTATGGAAAACTATAACCCTTGCTAATACCTAAACTACTATAGGAAACAGTTACCTTCGATTATATTATAGACCTACTACCTTTTAAGGAACCCTTTACTAAGGCAACTTATAATAGTATCTTAGTAGTAGTAGATAAATTTATAAAGCAAGTATACTTCCTACCTCATCGAAAATTATACTTAGCTAAAGATCTTATATATATATATCTAAGAATAATAGCAGCTGACTATAGTATAACCTTAAAAAAATTATCTTTGATAGAGAATAAACTTTTACCTCTAAATTTTAGTAAAAACTTATAGTAAGACTTAAAGTAAATTATAAACTTAGTAGTATATACTATCCTAAAATAAATAGTTAGATAAAATAAATAAATTAGATTATAAAGCAATACCTATAATGTTTTATTAATCTATAATAAGATAATTAGGTTAATAAATTACCTTTTACTTAGTTATATTATAATAGTACGAAATCTAAATTAACTAAGCTAATACTATTTTATGCTTTATATAAATATACTCCTTTAGTATATAGGCTACCTTAGAAGGGGCCTAACGCTAATAAAGTATAACTTTAAGCTGAATTAATAGTTAACTTACACAAAGAATTTAAAGTATAGCTGGAACTTATTTAGAAGTATATAAAATATTATGTAAATAAAGATAGGATTAAGGGACTAACTCTTTAGAAAGGGGATATAGTTTACCTACTTTAATATATATGAGGCTATAAAATGCTAAACATTAAGATAAACTGACTAAATGACAAGCTTAATTTTAGAAAAATCAGCCTATTTAAAATTTTAAAAAAAATTAGTAATATTAACTATAAGTTAAAAATACCAGAAGGTATGCAACTGAAATACCCTGTATTTTATATATTACTTTTAAAAAAAGTATAAATTAATAAAGTAATAGAAAGACTAATTTTAGATAAGATTATTATTATTAAAGATAAAGAAAAATAGGAAGTTAAAGAAGTCTTAGTAATATAAAGAAATCTAAAAAAAAACAATAAAATTAAATACTAGGTTAGATGGAAAGGGTATAACTTAATCTATAACACTTGGGAACTAATCGAGAGCTTTAACATAATGAAACCAATCTAAGACTTTTAAGAAAAACTAGGATTATATTTAAAACTCCTAACGCCGGCTACCTAATAAATAAAGAAATAACCTAAGAAGAAGAAGAAAATACCTAAGCTTCTTCCGTTAGTATAAGAGGACCTAGATCTATAAACTCTAAACTGACGCCTAAGGAGGCTTAATTAATATCATTAGGTATCCCTAAATATTAAAGATCTTACACTACCTAAGCCTTAGAAATACCATCCTTCTTATCTAACTCTTACATCCTATAATAAACTAACTCTAAACTACACTCCTTAACCCTCTTCTTTATATAATAAATACAAGATAAGCGACTTGCAGCTGCAGCTACCTTACTCTAAAGATTAGTGAGTTAAGTATAAAGAGAATCTAAGGCCTCTCCAGCCTCCTCTTCCTCCTTTTCTAACTTTTTTTATTAATCTAATGCCCTTATTACTAAGAAAATAATCAGTAATAAACTCTACTATTAAAAGGGATACGTCGCCTATAAGAAGACGTAACTAATACTCTATTATAAGAATAGCTATGCTTAACATATTTATAACAATAAGATAAGTCCTTAATTATATAATAAGTAATTAATTTATAAAAATAATATAAGTAAGGCATATCTACTTCAGATTTATTAGTTAAAATAAATAATATAAGTAATAATTACTTATAAGTTTTGTAAAAAACGGGTTTTAAGATTTTTATACTTATAATAATATAATTAAAAGGAAAAGAAAACCGAATAAATAAACCTATAGGATTAAGCTATACTTATAACACTACTACACATTTAGCCTTAAGGATAAGACTAATAGGGAGGGGGCATTATATTATAGCCTAATCCAGGGTTAAAAGGTATATTAAGGATATACCCCGGAAGAACATTAGATCTAAATACCCAATTAGCATAAAATCAACGAATAAATTATAAGCCACCCCAGATAAATTACTCTTAAAGAAGTAATCCCATACTTAAGCTTACAATCCCAAAAGTAAGCCATCAGGAACAACTAGATATATAAAATTTAATTCTCTACGCTCTTTAGATAACTTAGATAAATAGTCGTTAATAAAGCATTAAGATTAAATATAGACTAAATCTTTATTACATCTTACTCACTTCATAACTACATTTACTTAAAGCTATTTCCTATCCTCTCTGCCAACATAAACTAATTAACCTTGGCTTATTACCTTAGGAACTTACCCTATACTAATTAAGTATTGGGTCGGGACGTCACAATAACTAATATAGGTTCTAAGGCTATAGCTTATTTAATCGCTTAAAATACTTATTTAGCTCCCTTTATCTAGTTAAACTTTTAATCTTTTTTTATTATATTAATTAAAGGTTAGGTAAAAGTTAAGAAGTTCTAAATAAAGCATTAGTAATAATTTACTAATCTAATAAAACTCTATATTTCTTTAACTAATATTAGTGTTAGCTATTTATTAATAGCGGCGACTTTCTTTAGGTCTATTTATATAGTTCCAGGGGTAATAATATATCTTAAAAATTCTACTTCTTATATATAAAATTAACATTTTTCAGGGTTCATAAGGAGGTAATTATCTTATAGTACTTAAAGTATTAATTATATATATTCCTCATATTCTTCTTTATTTTTAAAGTATATTAAAATATCGTCTAAGTAAATAATAATAAATTTATTCTAATATTTCCGAAGGACGTAATTAATCCTTTTCTAGAAGGATATAGGCATATTTATTAATCCTTAAGGTATTACTAGGAATTTATAAAATTCTCCTAGGGTACTAAAGGCTATTATCTATTTATATCCTTCTTTTATTTAAGTTAGTCCATAGGCATTAGTAAAATCTAATTAAGTATATATTATAGCTCCTTGCAGTTAGTCTTATACTTTAGATATTAGTAGTAAGGGAATTTAATTTTTAATTATAATGTTATTTAACTATCGGTAATCGACGACTAATTATAGTTTTCCGTTTTTCTTTAAACAAAGAATAATAGAGTAGCATACTAGGGAGTTAGAGATTCTAATATATCCTTTCTCCTTTTATTCCTATATCTATTTATCAAGAGTGTTAAGTTCTAACTAGTTAAGGTTATATAATAAAAAATATTTTAGTTATTTCCCTTCTTTTAATTCTATTATATAGTCTTATTTTATGTAAGGTAGTATTTGCATACTCCCATTAGGGTTTATTAAGGTTTTCTAAAATAGGGCCTTAAACTTCTAATATTATTTTAGGATATTAGCTATTAGGTCTATAGGTTTTTTCTTCTCTCCTTCCTAATTATTATATTTTTCTTTTTATAGTTTTTAAAAATTAGTTAAGTTTATATAGGTTTTATTTCCCTTTGGTAAACCTTTTTAGGGTATTAATGCTTCTGCGGCTTTTATTTGTTTTTATTAATGCTGCGTATGGGATATCTTTAGGCTTTAGAAGTTGAGGTTTTTTGGCTTCCTCTGTCCTCCTTCTGATCTAGAGTTTTTTTTATTATTTCACTAATAAATTAGGCCTTCGCTCTATATTATCAAGGGTTTATATTAGTATAATTATAATATACCTAGGATAATATTATATTTCGGGGTATTAATAATGTTGCATACTACTAAAGTGATTTAACTAAATACTTTAAAATATAGGTAATTAATCCGTCTTTTTATTTATTTATTATTATAATTAAACTATTTTTCTTCTTTATAAAAGAGTTAGTATAGTTTTTTCTTTTATATTTATGGTAACTGTAGGTATATTATGGTTGCAGCTGATATATAGTTCCTATCTGCCCTAAAGTTTACTAAGACTTTAAGCAGTTCCTTGTTTTATATTGTCGTAAAAGTAATCTTTTTCTTAAGAACTCTTTGTTTTTTATTACTATTATATTTATATTCCTTTTTAAGGGATATAAATTCTTTATTAATCTTATAGTGCCCTTTATCTAAAGACTATTTTAGTTTTTTAAATATTAGTTTTTTAATTTTATTTAAGGTATATAATCTATAATACCTATTCTTGCAGTTAATTTATTCTACTACTTTATAGTGGAATTTTAATTACTTAATGTAAATTTTATAGGTAACTTTATTACTTTACGGGTTATTTAGGGTTTTTTAGTATTTATAATATCTTCTAAGTAAGTCTTTAGATACTCTTTTATAAGTTCTAAAGTTTAAATCCGGTTTTATATAGTTAATTTATTAATTATTATTCTATAGCTTACTTTTCTTCTAAGGTTAAGTTATGCTAATCCTCTAGCTTATACCTTTAATATCTAAGGCAGTCTGGCTTATTATATAGCCAATATTATTCAGAGGTATATATCTTAGTTCCCTTATTTTAGTTATACTATTAAATAATTTTTAAGGTTTTATATATAATATATTAGTAACTTAGGTAGTTTTTTACTTATTTATAGTTTCTATATTCGTAAGGCGTAGTTAAATAAGGTTTAAGTATAATAACTTATAGTTCTTAAAATTTATAAGTAACCTTTTATTTATAATATTATCTTTTATAATATAGGTTTATAATAAAGATTACTAAATTTCTTTACAGAAAAGTATTATATTCCGTTTTCTATTTTAAGTAATATATATATTAATAAGTAATATAGTTTATTTAATAAATCCGATAGTGGTTATTATTTATAGAATTAATTTAAGAATAGTCTTAAGGCATTCTTTAGTAGTTCCCTTAAAGTTCTTAAATTTTATTTACGTTTAGGCTTATAATAATCTATTATTTATTATTATATAGTTGCCATTAAGTAAGTCTATCCTTAAATTCTCAGTATATAAGAGGTTTAATATCTTACTCTAGGTTATAAGTATTAATCCGTTAGTGAAATTAAGTAAGTTCGTTAATTTCTTTAGATTTACTTTTAATAAAGTTAATAATACTCTTGGTTAACCTATTGTAAGGTGGTATCCTATAGTTTTATTATATCTTAGTTTTATTAATCTTAACTAGGTTAGGTATAAGCGGGATAGCTTCCTCTTTATCTTCCTTAAAATCGTTCTTATGTTAAGGATATTTATTATTTTCTTATTACAGTAGCTTAAGAGATTATTTATTTTTATCTATAATATAGACTTCTTTCTTTAATTCTAGGATCTTATCCTTACGTTTCTTTTTAAGTACTTAGTAATTACAAGCCATATAGCCTACCTTACTGCAGTTATAGCATTTAAATTCCTTTTTTCGCTATAGAATATTTAAATCTATTTTTCTAGGTTTACTACTATTATCTTTAATAATTTCCTTATATTATTTCTTACCTTAATTAGCTTAATATTTATTTTACTAATATTACTAAGTAATACTAGTTTTAAGTTTATATAATAGATTATTAGCTTAGATATATATATTTATAAATAAGATTAAGGTATAGGTTAATTAATTAATATTATATACCTTTTCTTTAACTTCTTACTTAAGACCATTGTAGAATTATTTAATAAAAGCTAACTTATTTTAGTTAAGGCATATAGTAATATCTTAGAATTTTATAGCGTAATCTAAGTATTTTCCTTTCTAATATATTATAACTAAGGTATTTTTAGCTATTTAATTTTTACTAATATCTTTAAATACTTTCTTTAGCTTAGAGATATATTTATTATAATTGTTAAAGATTTACTAAGTTTACTCTTCTACTTCTTTAGTTAGACTTTCTAAGTAATTATTTAAGATAAGTCTAAACTATTTTAAGGCAGTATCTTTAAGGCGTAAGGTAGTAAAGTAGACTTTTTTTTTAGTAATGTTAAAGGTATTTTTAAAGTCCTTAAAGTATACTTTAAGCTAGATTAAATATAAATAAAGTTCTTTAACGTCTCCTTTAAATATAGGGGGTAGCTATTATTTAATAAGGATTCCGATATTAACTATCTTAGGCTTTTTTTTATTAAGTTTATTAACTAAGACTTTATTAAGTTAATATATATTTTGCATAAGTGCGGAGAGTTTTATATTTCTAAACGAGGAGATTGTTAAGTAGGTCTTCTATAGTAATATTACTATTATTATTAACTACAAACGTGCTAGGGTTAACGGGCAGGTTATTAATAGCTGATCTAATTCCAGACATAGTAGCTTATATTACTTAAAAATACTCAGTATCCTTTTAAATAAGAGTCATTAATATATAACATCTTAACCTAATACTTAATTAATATAGGGTAAGTTCCTAAGGTAATAAGCTAAGGTTAATTAATTTATATTAGTAAAGAAGATAGAAAATAGCTTTAAGTAAATGTAATTATAAAGTAAGTAAGATATAATAAAGATTTAGTTTATATTTAATCTTAATGCTTTATTAATAACTGTCTATCTAAGTTATTTAAAGAGCATAGAGAATTAAATCTTATATATCTAGTTATTCTTAATAGCTTACTTTTAGGATTGTAAGCCCGAGTATAGGATTACTTCTTTAAAAGCAATCTATCTAGGGTAGCTCACAATCTATTCGTCGATCTAATGCTAATTAGGTGTTCGGATCTAGTATTCTTCCGGGGTATATCCTTAATATACCTTTTAACCCTGGATCAGGCTGTAACAAGTATATAATAGCTTTTTATTTAATATTATTATATTTATTTTATAAGCTATTTAAATAAGTAAGAAAGGTAAACTTAAGGAGGCTATTAAGTAATTTTAAATACTTTTTAACTACTTTTATTTTTAGTAAACCTCTAAAGTTTAAACTTACTTAAATTACTTTATTATTTTTAATAAAAAAAAAGAGTTTAATTATTTTCCTTACTAAGGTAGTAGTTTATTATAATTATATAAGGGGGACTTTAGGTAAGAGTTTTTTATTAATATATTTACTAATTAAGTAATTTCTATCTAAGTCTATAAATTAAACTACTATATATAGCTAAGTTTAAGTTATTTATATTAATACCAGAGGGACCTTAGATTTTTTATAAATAATTAATAAATTAATTATTTTTTAAACTAAGATAATTATTTTAGCTACTACTTTAAATAAGGGTTTTAAGATTATAATTAGCTTTATTAAGCTTATTTTAATTTATTTACTAAAGTTTATTATATTTTATTTATTTTCCTTAGGCTAAAAGGCTTTTACTTTATATAAAACTACTAAGGTAATATAAGCTTTAGCTATTAATATTACTATATTTAGCAGAGATTTTTTTTATATTTTATTTAAAGATGTAAAGAAATTAGCTATTTTAAAGGCTTTTTTTTATAATTTTAAGGTATTTTTTAAAGAAAAGTTATAAATTTAAGTATATCCTTAGTTAATAAATTAAGTTTTAAGGGGCTATAGTTTTTTTTTTAAAGTTTACCTCTTTATTATATATTTAGGTTTTAATTTTATAAAAGTATATAAGTTTAACTTTATTTAAGTTAAAGAAAATTTATATTTTTATTACCTTAATTTAAGATATTTTTTATGTTTTTACTAAAGTTTTTAAGTAGTTTCTTTAATATTAATTTTTACTATTATAATATTAATATTATTTATATACCTAAAGTAAATATTAAGGTTATTAAGCTTTAGGCTAAGGGAAAAATAAAATATAAATATAATAGAAAAGATAAAAGATTTTTATAAAGCTTTATATTTTAGCTTTATTTCTAAAAGGGTAGTTTTATAGCTATTTTAAATAAAAGTTTTATAATTATTTATAAAAAAGTTAATTTATTTTATAAAAAAAGAGGGCTATTTTTATTTCTTAAGTTTATATATTAAGTAGTTATATATAATAATATTAAATATATTAAAGAT
>MDJU01000697.1:0-16528 GCA_001721665.1 Trichoderma pleuroti
AACGCTCTAAAGAAATTGCAAATGCCATGATTGTGAAACAACGGCAATGTAATGAATGATTTCATATTCATGCTCACGGCGTAATTTGCAAGGCATGACTTGTGAGACTGGTATATCGGCGTTGGGTGCCCAGTTGATCCTATTCTCTCATCAACATTTGGCTAGTACAAAACATGGCTCAGTAGAGGGCTTACCGCTTGAATGGATTATGAAAGCGATATTTTGGGTCTCAATCTCAGCATCTAGCTGAGAGTCCAGCTGAGTATCGCCATGAGCCTCAATAGAGTACTCAAATACCGCACGCTCAACAATGTCAAGGAGTTGTAGGGAGGGCACCAGTCCCTGGACTTGTTTGGCGGTATCGGAATGCCTCTTATCGGCAATAATTGTAGCCGCTGATGTAGCATTGATGAGTGATTCAACAGCTTCCACTGTGATTCTTGTTGAAACAAGCAAAACCGTATGCCCGAGCTTTGTCAAAGCTAACAAAGTTATGAGATACTCAAAGTTTGACAGACCCAAGAGGGCTACCACACGCGGCTTTTCTGCCGAAGTCTTTCGCGCGGGAATATATTGCGCATATCGATTTGCCGCTCTCCAAGCGAAAACATCAAGTTCTCGCAAGTTGTAGTCTATGAAGTCGATACCCGATTTCGGGTATGAGACAATATGATCTTGGGGATAGGAGATAGCCCGTTGGCGTACCAACGCATCAACCGTTCGCAACGTTGAATCAGATTTGGATGCGTTGGTAGCAGTGCTTGAGGACTGTGTTAGAATATGTCCTGACGCGCTGCTGGGAGGCTCTGGTCGAGACGAAGGAACGTAAATCGTTGCGGGCATGGTGTCTCTAGCTCGATTTACTCATCCGATACCATGAGAGATCTCCTTCGATGATTGTGGGAATGAGCGACCTATTTCACAAAGAAGCAAAGTCAACCATATCCGTGCTCTGTGACTAAGCTTGCCAAGAGTGATGATATGGAATCTACTCATCGAAATTGTCCCTCATGTTGCTTCGTCGATCATTCAATATTGCGGACTTTTATCCGGTCTCGCGATGATCTTCGTTTTGGCTACGGATAAAGGTCCGCTCAGTGCACCGTTCTTTAGTTGAATGTGAGTGGAACTTACCCCAGATTATCAGGCGCGGGGCTAATGAAAATCTGGGGATACGGTAGAGGCACTGTGATACGAGTCAATGGGAGGGAGCAGGTGAAATTCCTGTTTATAATAAAATGTTGGCACATCCAGGTGATTCAATCACCAAAGAAGTTGTGAGATTCTCTATTGCTTCTACTCAGTCGTGGTAGAACCTACTTGGGTAATCTATCTGAAACAAGCCAGCTATCTCAGCGAGATTGTTGCATTCTTAACATCTCCCATCAAGACTCAGCATGGCGAAAGACACTACCAAGGTCGACAAACCTGACATCGTCATGGTGGACGATAGAGATGAGCACGCGAACCATGATTTGGAAAAGTCTGCTCAAGTGAAAGTCATTGACAATATACCCGTCTTGGGCTTAAGCGAAGAAGATGCAGCTTTCTACAACAGTATAACAGAACTACAGAGGAAGAAAATCGTCAGAAAGGTAAGACAACCTTGACAACAATCCCAAACCAGATCGACTTGACGCTTGTTTTTTGGATGTACAATAGATCGATCTGCGCCTGGTACCGATGCTGGCGATACTGTACCTCATCTCGCAGCTTGATCGCGCAAACATTGGAAACGCAAAGATTGAGGGCCTTTCCCAAGACCTACATCTCGTTGGGAACCAATACAATATTGTGCTGTCCCTTTTCTTCATCCCGTACATTTTGCTTGAAGTTCCCAGCAATGTCTTGTTGAGGAAGTTTAGGCCCTCGGTTTATCTCGGCTCTCTTGTTATTCTCTGGGGCATCGTTATGACGATGCACGGTGTTGTCAAGAACTTTGGTGGCCTACTCGCTGTACGACTCCTTCTCGGCGTCTTTGAAGCTGGATTCTATCCAGGAGCTGTTTATCTCTGCGCATTCTGGTACATGCCTAAAGAGCTCGCCACAAGAATTGCATACTTCTACTGCACCAGTGCTTTATCAGGGGCATTCTCTGGCCTCTTGGCTGCTGCAATTGCGCTGATGGATGGCGTCGGCGGCTATGAAGGGTGGCGATGGATCTTCCTCCTCGAGGGTATTGCTACCACTCTACTCGGTGTGCTTTGCTTCTTCTTTCTCGTTGATTCGCCGTCACTTTCCGGGAAATGGTTGTCCGCAGATGAGATTAGATTTCTCGAACTTCAACATTTTGTGAAGCAAGGTGGGCGTTTTTCCGAACAGTACTCTGAAAAGAGATTCAATTGGTACGAATTCAAAATGGTTCTCACCAACTGGAGGCTCTATCTCCAAGCATACATTCTGCTGTGCATTTCTGCCTGTTCTTACGGAACCAAATTCACCCTTCCTTCCATCATCAAAGCAATGGGCTTTACAAACAACACAATTGCTCAGCTCATGACGGTACCAGCCTATGTGGCAGGAGGCATTTCATCCATTTTCTTTGCCTACTTGTCTGATCGCTTTCTGTGGCGGATGCCCTTCATTGCGGCCCCCATGTTACTCATTACCATTGGATACGCCGTGGTGATGGGATTCGACGGCAAACTAGGAGGAAGCCATACAGGGCCAGGATATTTTGCTCTCGTGTTGACATGCATGGGCATTTATCCTGTCCATCCATCTGCCACAAGCTGGGCTGCCAACAATCTGGCTCCAGCCAGCCGTCGTGCAATTGGACTTGCTTTTTGCATTTGCATGGGTAACATCGGAGGTATTATTGGCAGCTTCATGTATCTTGACAAAGAAGCGCCTACTTACCACACGGGCTTTGGGATTTCTCTGGCATTTGGCGCGTCTGGTGTCATCGCAGCTCTGTTGCTGGAATTAAGCTATATCTGGGCCAACAAACAGAAGGCAAAGATTCCTGAGGAGGAAGTCAGAGCACAATTTTCAGAAGACGAATTACTCAAGTTGGGTGATAAGAGCTTACTTTTCAAGTACACGCTCTAAGTAAAGGCATGCCTTCAAGTGATTGAGGTTTGGAGTTGTCATTATTGGAGCGTTGCACTGGCTGCGCATGTTATGAGGCGAACTTGTGATTTCTTGAGTTGGGAGATATTCAGATTGATGTTACTATCATTTATTGCTACCACCGTTTTTTTTTTTTAATATTTCGGCTCTTGTGATTTCATTCTGTTTCTTAAAAGCTACTTTATGGACCGCTTGATGACTTTGAAACCCTCCCAATTGTGCATGCTGACTGAATCGTATTGTCATACTGTGTATCCATGGCTACTCATCCTCAAATGCCGCTGCAATGCCATCTCATCATCTTCCGACTCTTCACAAGCCAAAACATAACCATCATACCACAATAAGCACTCTAATAGCTAGATCAAGGCTAGACCAGACCTGCCCAAGTGGATCATATTACTGCGGTGGTCTTCGTAAGCTTCTCATTTGATGATATCCCCGCAAACGTGACCATCGTAGCCCCCTGTCTTTTCCTCCACGGGTCGACGCAGCTATTTTAGCCCTTGGCTCGCTATTAATACTGCATCCTTCGGCTTCTTTTCCGCCTCCTGCGCTGAGTTCCTCGCTTCGTCGCAAGAACACCCAGCGATCCAATTCCGAAACGAGGCGTCCAATTCGTATCCACCGCGCTTTTGACTAATCGTCAGATGGAACCGGAGCTTACAAGCCAGAAGAGGAGCGTTGAGAGCGTCGAAGACATCTCCAAGGATCCTGCTGACCCTGTCTCTCGGAAGACGCGTAAGGTTAGTCGCGCCTGTGACTTTTGCAAGTCCAGAAAGGCAAAATGCAGCGGTGACCAGCCATGCGCAAAATGCATCTCGAGGGGCCGAGTATGTTTGTATGAAGCAAAGTATACTCGCGGTATGCCGCCTACGCCTCCTCCATCATCTGATGTTGGCCACCGGCGGTCTGCAGGCGGTGGCAGACATTCTCTGACCGAGACCTTTGCCATCGCTGAAGCTGTGTCCTTCATGTCGAATGCTGGCACAACTCCCAGTGAGAATGCGCCGTTGGACCATCTATCTCAGCGGCCAGGGGGGCCAGCTGCTCCCTCCCGAGCATCCCCGGAGCTTGGAATGGCGGAAATTCAGGGCCAGGTTTTTGATCCAACATCAAGCTTGCTTTTCTTCATCGAGCATCAAGGCGCCTCTCTGCCCATGGGAGTAGTCAGGGAATCGACGACTCCCGACTGTTGGCAGAAAACCAATTGATGTATATGGCTGGAGACAAGCCGTTGGCCGTCGAAAGCGAAGGGGCTCAGCAGCATTCTCTACCTGATCCAGAGGAAACTCGTGCTCTTTTGACTCTATATTTCGATGTCTGTATCGCGACCTACCGCATCTTGCATCGTCCTTCCACAGAGGCCTGGCTGAGTATTATGGAGGGCAACTTAAAACAAGGGGTGGCCGTATGGCACAGTATTGGCCGTACCAAAGCCGCCATTATATACGTAATGCTTGCAATTGCCAAGTTCCACCAGGAAAAGTCCAAAGGGCTCCCTGCCAGGGACTGCCAGGCCCTTCGTCTAGGCGATGTTTTCTTCCGCTTCTCGATGCGACTTACAGATCAGGAAACAGGGTTTCCCAAGCTAGAGTCTGCACAAGTCCGCATCGTCCAAGTATTATACTTGCTCACAACTTCTCGCTTCAATCAGAGCTGGTACATATTTGGAAACGCACTGCAGCTTATATCCGCACTTGGTTTGCAGCGGCGTGCGGACTGGAGGAGAAGGCAAAAGTCGGCCGATTATATTGAGAAGCAATGCTCTCTCAGAACCTTTTGGACCGCCTATGTTCTCGATAACTATCTGGGAGTTGTGTTTGGACGACCACGTCATTTTCACGACGATTACATCGATCAAGAACTACCAGATCGAATCAATGACGAAGACATGTCAGTAGATGGCCCTGTTGGTGATCCCGATGATCGTCGTGGGTGTCATACTGATGCTCTATTTTTTCATGCACGGTAAGGCAACACAGTCTCTCTCTCCTACGCCACAAGTAGGCACTTTGCTAACTTATAAAATCGCAGCATTGCCAAGATAATTGGAGCCATCTCGCAAGAAATGTATACCGCTAAACATACCTCTGAGATTGACAGGATAGCTGCTGCCAAAGGCTTAACGCAACGCATCCAAGACTGGCATCAAAGTCTACCACCTCATCTGGGCGCCGTTCATCCGTCCATCTTGATTCCCAGCTATCGAAGACCTGCGTTGGCGCTTGGCCTGGCTCACTCGCATGCTATCATGCACGCCAATCGCCTGTTTCTGATGCGCTCTCCAGCATCTGCCTATATTACCCAAGTGAGCGATTGCATCAAAGCCGCCAAAGACGTCCTAGAGTCAGTGGACACTATGGCACGCGGAAGTCCCATCTTCCATGCCTTCTGGTGGACACATTATGTGACGTTTTGCGCACTTGTGGTGACCTATGTATGGGTGATGCAGCAGCATCGTATGGGAGCTACCGACGATCCCGGTTACAGAACGAGGTTAATGCAGCTGGTGGAGAGTTGTCATGGCCACCTTGCACGAGCAACCGCCTCAAACTCACCCAGTCGACGATATGCAGTTATCCTAGAAGGTTTTAGAGCCGCTGCAATGAACCAGTCAACTCCGCAACACTCGAAAACGCACTATACCACGCCGAAAGAACAGCAGGGTGATCAAAACTTGGTCACTCCGATCCTGGACACTGAAGATAGAGCCGTCTTCCACCCCGTTGCTCAGAGCAATTTGGCGACGGAAATGCCTACTTTTCTGGACTGGCAACTGACTGATTGGCTTGATTTAGACTCATCTGTAGGTGTCCCTGTCTGCATACAACTATTTTCTCTCTCGTGCTAACTGACATGTTGTAGGCTTTTTGGCCGAGCTTCAATTTGGATGAAGTAGTAATATCACCAGATGGAACTCAAGCGGGACATGAACAGAATTATACTACATAATAATCTACATCTTCTACTTTGCAAACTTCTTCAAGTTTTCTGGTCCTGCCTCTCTGGCAATGCGACCAATCTCATCATGTCCAACTTCTTGAAAGATGTCAAAGCCCCATAATGACTGCCAATTATATCGTTTGTTCCTCTCAAGTCCGTTTAGCTTCTCAAAGGCATGCTGAGGCAGTTCTTGGACTTGCAGATTGGACGCAATTCGACTCGGCGTGATGCTTTTAGGCAGCACAACTGTTCCTCGTTGTACGCCCCAGGAGTAGAGGACTTGGCCGATGTCCCAGCCCAATTCTTGGGCTAAACTCGCAACCAGTGGATCATCCACTGTTCGAGCCTCTCCTGCCTGGTTATTTCCAAGAGGAGAGTAGGCCTCGATGAGAATACCCTTGGACTGGCAAAAGTCAAACAACTGGCGCTGCTGGAGATATGGGTGTGCCTCAATCTGATTGACAGCTGGGGTTATTTTTGTTCTGCTGATCAGATCCTCGAGCCGCTTATTAGTGAAGTTGGAAACACCAATAGCTCGAACTTTTCCCGTTTGCAGCAGGCTTTCCATGGCTGAATATGTCACAGCTGGATCAATGTCCGAGAGCTGAAAGACACCATCGTTATCCAGTGGAAACCAATCATCTCCAGATTTGAAAGCTCTAAGATGCCTCGATAAGTAAACCGAACAAGATAGTTCTTATATGATTAATATCAAGACTTACACCGGCCAATGCATCAAGAGCAAATCTAGGTAATCTGTCCCAAGGTCCTTTAGGCTCTTGTCCAATGCGCTGTGAACATCTTCAGGCGCGTGTTTTGTGTTCCAGAGCTTTCCAGTGATAAAAATATCCTCTCTAGGTACTCCACTAGCACGAATACCTTGTCCTACCTCGACTTCGTTACGGTATATCGCGGCACAATCTATGTGTCGATAACCAGCTCGAAGGGCTGTTTCAACCGCATGCTCAACCTGCCCTGGGCGAGCCTGCCAAGTGCCAAAGCAGACTGCGGGGATCTTGGATCCAGTATTGAGAGTAAAGTGAGTTGTTAGCGGCATTGTCATTGTAAAAGAAACGACGGGAGAATACAATCAGGCTTGGACGTATGATTGGCGGAAGCCTTTCTGATCACCTGTTCTGTGACGGTCTATATGTAATAGAGATATTATAAGCAAAATGCCTAAAGCATTTCTACATCGGATTCTTATCCGCGTTGCCCAAGGCCGGATCCTTACACCGGCTGAAGGCTAACTATCTGTGGATAACTCGGAATCCTTTTTTAAAATAATCGGGACTTTGGTGCACTAATGTCTTCGTGGCGTTGACCCATATGGCTGTAGTGCTTGTGTGTTAGTAGTTGTGACTTGCTTCTGCTTTTGTTGCAATTAGAGATCCGCTGCCTGCTGAGGTGTTGACGATACACGTTTACAAATGTACTGTGAAATTTTCCAATCAGCTTGGTACTATAGCTCAGTGCAATACCAGTATGTCGGTATTTATCCTCCTGGGAGTACCACATTAGATGAGGTACCCTTCAGTACTTATATGTGACCATACGACTCAATGTTACTGTTGTCCTAAATCATTTAATATCCAATTCAGCCTCTGAGTTCTCAACAACCCCGTCTATTTATTTGCCCTCTGTGTTATTTACATGAAGATGGTGGTAGAAGTTCTTCCTCAACCGTATTCATCCTTGATGCCTCTGAAGGCTTATTATCGATCCACGGGTGTTCGAGCGCATTCTGTTCGGAGTTGTAAGTTAATACATTGGCAGAAGTTTGCAGTCAATTACCCTGATAGAGAAGAAGAAGAATTGATTGGACATACCTGACAGGTGGGTCGTTTTTCAGGGGCCAGATTCATCAGACTGGAAATGAAGTCTTTGGCGTCTTGACCAATATCCTTCCAGTATTCTTCATGGAAAACTAGATAGTCCCGGGTATATTCTTCGAGAAAGTCCTGAATATTATCACTCCGGAGCGGTGTGTAGCCACATAATAGTACATATGTGACAACGCCAACCGACCAAATGTCGGCGGCTCGACCGTGTCCGACTTTCTGTACTACTTCAGGGGCAGCATATCCAAATGACCCGACAAAGTCGTAGAAGACCTCATTTGCAGAACCTTGTATGGTTGACACACCGAAGCCTGTCAAAATAACGGGTGAATCCAAAGCTTTCGAAGCATAGACTATGTTCTCGGGCTTTATATCTACTCGTTATTAGCGATGAGTACATACGCACTAAAGTTGAGTGTATTGCTCACCTCGGTGGATGATTAAATTTCTATGCAGGTAGGCAACGGCGCTGAGGACCTGAAGCACAATGACTGTCGCCTCTCTCTCTCGAAGTTTCATTAGATCTACTACACGATCAAACAGACTGCCTCCATCGGTGTTTTGCGTGACTATGTAGTAGTTATCCTAGAAAACGTGTTAGCAGTTAATGCACAATTGCACGAACATCATCAAACTGACTCTTGATTCAAACCAATCGATTAGTTGGATTATGTTAGGGTGGCTCAATCGCCGTAGAGCGTCTATTTCGCTGCTCGCTTCTTTTTCTGCCAGGGACGCCACTGCTTTTGCAATTGTTTTGATTGCCACCAGGCCTGAAGGGCCGTCTGCTTGACAGATATTTCCATCCATTCTGTCACCATGAGTTTTTCCAAATTGATATTTTGCTCTGATATTCAAAGTTAGTAAGAGTATTGGAAGCTTAGAGAAGCATATATTGCTATCTTACTTCTTTTTATAACTTTCAGGCTGCCTTCGCACTCTGTTGATGATGGTTTTCAAAAACGATGAAGGAACAGCACCAAGCTTCAGGTCATCATACAAACCCGCAACAGGCGAGGGATATCCTGGACCCGATTCTGTTTGGAAATCTTGAGGCAAATGCGATTTCTTGGGTAAATTATCGGCGCCTCCCAATATATTTGGATTCGTTTTGCTGCTAGTCTCTTGTTGAGAAACCCCCCTAGACTGTTGAGGCTTTGGAGTGAGTCTTTCGACATTGTCAATATCGTTGCTCTTCAGCGAGCTATTTTCATCCCTCTCTAAGTTACTCATCTTGTCTAAACTAAAGGTATAAATCAGTGTCTCTCAGTCTCGCAATAGCAATTGTTTGTTCAATCTGCCTCATTTTACAATGGGGAGTACATTAAAACCACTACAGGCGGGGTAGCCAAATCAGGATTCACCAGATCTATTCCGTACCCTCAATCCATTGGCGCCAAATATACACCACCCGCGTTGTGTAATTTAGCATTTTTTTTCGCTAGTCGTATACATTAGCCTGATGCCAGTCCTAGTTAGATTACGGTGCCGTGTTACTCAGCTGATATGTGCCTCCAGGTTAGCATCGCGGCAGCTCTTCAGCTTCGTGCTAGGTTCCCCGCATCACGGATAAAAGCAATCGTGTTGAACAGCAACATCAATGTCTATCGACGGTGCATTTATGTTAAAATAGACGTCTTTTCAATGCTCAAGAAACGTAGTAGCCTATAGGTACCGATGTGGATTGTAGGATGGCGTGTCTAAGTTCGTACTTCGACCGAGTCCCAAAGTACCCTCCGTATGAACTGTCTAAGCAAGACAATGCCAGATCTAATTAACTATTAGGTATACCATCAGATATAAAACAGGCCGCACAGTTCATAAAGTAGGTAGATTTCTTTCCAACTAGACAGACTGCTGAAAACGCCGCAAATTCTCAGGACACAGTGAACTTGCTCCTCTTTCTGAGATTTGAACCAAAGAAATAAACGCAAATCTTACCCATAACGTAGAACGCACTCAACCCAACCAATAAGCTCAACCGCCAGCTATGCCTCATGTTTTAAACATAGGTGGGGAGAAAAGGAGGGCAGAACCCGCGAAGAGACTTCGCCGATGGACGTGTAAGTGCGAGAAAGATGAAGAGTACGGCGAGTATAGGTTGAGGCCACTGGATCAACTCCCGGCAAGTACTACTCAATAACTCAGCATCTGACTTTATGGGGCGCCATTTCCTAACATATCTAGTCCTTAGGGGGATGAAAGCTCCGTATCGCCCCATAATGGCCGTCGCTGCTTAGAAACACAACGTGGAGCGAGATGTACTTCAGTCGAAGGCGCCGAGCGTAATCGCTACAGCATAGGCGTGCTGGTCGTGAACTTCCCTTTACATTAAGTGAAATATTTTGTTTGTAGCAACATAATGATATTATTTTGCAGCTCTGGTAAAGCTTGTTCATCCATGCATTAAGTGAGTCGCTTCTTGTCAATTTGCACGATCCCGCTCAGAATAGCACAAGGAGATGCTCGACTCGCATGAAGGAGCAATGGATAAAAGAGCGGACATCTAGATAATTATACAAAAAAACTTAAAATTCGCCATAGAGTCTTTGTTCAAAATATACATGTACTTAGAAAGCTCCTGCGCTGAGTTTATCGACATCGCATCACTGAGGTAACAATAAAAAAGTAAAAGGCAGCCATAAACATTGTCTCGCTATTAGAATTTCTTAGTTAAAGTATCTATCCCATGGAAAATTTCGAGTATTTATATATAATGGCGCTGATGGAGTTCGTTCACTGTTCGGCGTCTTCGTTTTCCATTCCCATCTACAATACATCCATTTGCCCCAAAACGCTGAAGAAACACCTTCCAACATGGAATGCATCCGTGTACTTTACCGACCCTTGGTTATTCTTGTTCACTTACTCTATCACCCCTTCAGACGAAATCTTCCCGATGCCACACCTGCGCGGTGTGCGATCCTCGAGTTGCCGAATGAGCTACTCATAGCTATAGTGTCCCATCTGCCTCAACATAGCCAGATGCTCATTAGCCAAACTTGCCGCAGATCTCAAGACGTTGCACATCAACGTCTTCCTGCTCGGAAATATCGCCCAGACACATCAGAGGAGCGATTGCTATATCTCAGTCATCGCACTCGGTCACTACCTGATCGGTGGGTCTGTACCGAATGCATCAAGCTTCATCAGATCAATGTTTCAGATACACCGGCAGTATTCTTTGTATCCTTTATGTGAATCAAAGTGTCGCAACGGGCCAGAATACCATGGGCATTATGGGTTTCGTCTAAGTCACAGACATCTTCAACTTACACTCAAGTATACTCGACTGAATAAGATGGAGCCAAGATACGAAAACTATCTCAAGAGTCTCATTGCACCATATCACACGTATCTTAGACTAAATGACTTGGATATCAATAAGGTCAAGAGAAAATATTCGGTGTATCCAAAGGTTGTCGATGGACGATACCTTCTTCATACTGTTTGGCGTTATGGCATAGCCAAAAGCCCAATATCAATGCAATCAATGGGGCACATATCAATCTGCCCTCATCGGGAAGATCATTCTCCCGCAGATACCCTAGGGTTCTACGCAGACCGCATGTCTCCAGATACTCGAGCTGAAACCAATGGAGCGGTCACTAATGATCCTAGAGATGGACTCGATGTATGCATTGAGAGGGCCTTCAGATTACTACATACTGAAGTCTGTAGCAGTTGTATATACTGTACTACAGATTTCTCTGTACGAGCGTCTCAAAAAGAGGTTGTTGTTAGTGTATGGCAGGATTTCGGCGGCGAGGACACAGCTTTCAGTCCAGAATGGCTTGCATTGGTGTTCAAGCAAAGACATGTTTACTGACATTCTGGAAACGTTCGGAAGCTATATGGTCAGGGAGACTGACATGCAGATTAAGCAACATATGCTATTCGGGTACTCGGTTGTTCAAGACGAGGCTATATAGATGGGAGATTGAGGGCAGATTGACTATGGGCCTCTTTTGATGGGAAATGATGTGCAATATATGAAGATTAAAAGATGTGATTGCATTCATGGTGGTGAGAGGGCTTAGTTGTCGTGGTAGCACTTATGATATGTACTTTATATGATGTACGAGATCCACAGCGACAGAAATAGAAACATAAAGAAAGACTAGATTATTCTTGCATACATTTTGAGATTGATAGACTGGACTCTGTGGGGCCGTTGAAGACAATCTTTGGGGGTAGGGTAAGTAGATTGGCGTTCCTTGCCGGTTTACCCGCTAGTGATAATCACGATATTATAACGACAACGTGAAAGCGGTTATGAGAGATACAATAACAACTTCTTACATGGGGAAAGACACAAACTCATCAAGCTGATTACTTCATAAGTGAAACGAATATGGCGAGCTCTAGTGGTTGAGTGAAAGAGGAAGGGCTTTGCAGAGATTGACATCTAAATTGGATACTAAAGTACACGTTGTAGTGTTATTTACAAGCCACAAGTTATAATATATTGCAAAGTATCGCTTTTATTGTATTAGATCTCATTCGTTTTGCTTTTAACTACCACCACCTGCTAGGGCAAATGATGGAACAGCACTTTCTGTGGTCGTGAGATATTTTAACCGAAACATGCCTATTATCAAGTTGACAAGAGAATTAGCCTTACTCTATTCTGGCCTGGGACAACTACTGAATGAATGCGGTAGTCTATCTAATATTCATGCCAGTTTAGCACTCCATTTGTTCCGTTCGTCCGAAGCAACCCTCGTTTATTGATAGAGCTGTTATACCCTGTCAAGCAATCTTTCTCAATAATTACTGCACAAGAGAACTCTGAGAACATGCAGAGAGCAGAGGCAAGCGCATGCGAGTCCTCGCTAATCAAGGACTAATCAAGAGATAGGGTGATTAAACAATGCATGGTCTTCAGACTAGGCGACTCGGCGGGCGCAGTTGTTAAACGGAGCATTGTCATTCGCCTTGCCCTACGAAGTACTCCACACTCCATCCAGAACTACTGCTGCCATGGCTTGAGTTGTCAGGGGTATCCACTGCCTCGTTTAGGAGTGCAAGCCGTTGAGAACTCCAGGCTAACCTGTGAGTTCTGGTGTTAGTGACCAACTGTACGATGAAGATTCAATGGCTATTGGATATAGCTATGTATTTACTGTCACATGAAAGCGAATTGCAGGAGGTGGCCTCACAGCATAATAGGTGCAACAGGTTCCGTCGCTGGCGCTAAATTGACCGATCCTTATGCCCACTCTGCGGAATTTCCCGTCTCCGCGGCGGACTGGCGGTTAAATCCTGAGACAATTAGAGTAAAATTCTTGGGGCTAATACGCAAACAGAATATGCTGAATACTGGATGCTTCGGACAGAGCAAATGTCATGCAGGAATAATCTCCGAAGTGCCAATGATGTAAATCACCTGAGAGCCAGCAAGACTTTTCATCGAGTTTGTAACGAGTCATATCGAATACACGTATTAGGTAGTACGTTTTCTCTTAATGGAAATATGTCCATGGCCAAGATTATGCCGCTCACGGCGGATACCGTATGTAGTGTTTGGAATCATGTGCGGGGAATGATTGCCGTCATCAAAAAGTCCACGATCACACTAGGTCGTGATGAACAACGGATCACTTACTTGATCAGATAATTAGTATCAAGTAAACGATATTAGGGCCAACACTGTGGGGGTTGTGTAAAAGAAAAGACTGGCTTCGCTTCTGGCGCCCGCAGTCCTACATGTACGTGTATATAGATGGACTGGTTCTGCTCAGTCATGGAACGACGTTCCTGACCAAATCACGAACCCTTGAATAAGGGTAGCCAGTTTTGGTTCATCTTTATCCTTGTTCAAAAGGCTCAAGATGTCGAAATTCATTTTGGCTCAGATTAGCATTGTCTTGGTGTTTGTTGTTTATCGCTTCTTCTTCCGCAAGAAGCATGACCTTCTTCCACTACCCCCTGGTCCAAAGCCTCTTCCACTTGTCGGCAACATCAACGACCTTCCACCTCCAGGAGTGCCAGAATTTGAGCACTGGCTTACTTTCAAAGACAAATATGGCCCTGTTAGCTCTGTTACCGTGTTGGGCCAAACAATGGTTATCCTCCACGACAAGACGGCCGTGCTTGAGCTCTTGGAGAAGTCTTCACTAAAGACCTCTGGCAGACCAGTTTTCTTCTTTGGGGCTGAAATGTGTGGATACGGTGGATTTATGCCTACAATGCAATACACCGACCTATATCGCCAACACCGCAAGTTCATTCACCAGCAACTAGGGACTAAGATTCTTGCATCGCGATTCAACGATGTACAAGACATAGAATCAAAACGCCTCTTACTGCGCACCATGAACGACCCCAAGAATTTCTTTGAGCATATTAAAACGTTAGTCGAGAATAAAAAGCTGCACTCTTCATGCTTTTCCATTCCTTCTTCTCTTTTTAAAATCACCTTCACCGCTGACCATCAACTAGCGAAGCATCTGCAATCATGCTGAGGATCACATATGGCTATGTCATAGAGCCACTTAATCAAGACCCTCTCATTCAACTTATGCAAGACGTCATGACGAATTTGTCGAGTGCCTTTTTGCCGCTTTATTGGGCGACCGATTTCGTCCCTGCTATCAGGCATCTTCCAGATTGGTTTCCTGGAACAGGTTTCAAGAAGACTGCGCGGGAATGGAAAAGCATCAATCAAGCCGTTACCAAGACCCCTTATGATTTCGTCCAAAAACAAATGGAAACCGGCATTTATCAACAGACATCATATGTGTCCGAGCACATCAAGGCTCACGGTCATGGAGACGGTACTGGAGTGAGTGAGGAAGACTCTTCAAACATTGCACTCACAGCAACCGACATGTATGGCGGAGGCGCAGATACCACGGTATCTACGATTATGGCGTTTACTTTGGCCATGATTCTTTTCCCCGAGGTCCAGAAAAAAGCTCAGGAAGAGATTGACCGCGTGGTTGGCTCTGATCGCCTGCCTGGCTACGAAGACCAAGAGGATTTGCCCTATACTACTGCTGTAGCCAAGGAAGCGCTTCGATACTTTTCGATTGTACCGATTGGCACGGCTCATAGGGCGGAAGAAGAAATCTCCTTTAGAGGCTACCGTATTCCAAAGGGCTCTTTCATACTTCCGTCCATATGGTGGTTTTCGCACGACCCTGAGGTATACCAAGACCCGCTGGTATTTGATCCCGAGCGTTTTCTGGAGCCACGGAATGAGCCTGATCCTGGTGACGAGGCATTCGGATATGGTCGTAGGGTATGCCCTGGCAAGTACCTTGCGATTGAGAGCATCTACATTACCGTCGTGCGATTGCTTGCAGCTTTCACAATTACAAAAGGGGTGGATGAGAATGGAAAGGAGATTGATGTGGAATGCAAGCAAACTCCGGGGCTTATTTCCCACCCCGCCAAATTTTTTTATGGCATTAAGCCTAGGAACAAGAAGTACGAGGACCTTATTCGAAAGGTGGAGGTAGACCATCCCTGGGAAAAGAGCGATGCAGAATTCCTCGAGGGCGACGTTATGGAGGCGTATAAACAGGAGGTCAAGAAGAAACATTAAGTTAACTATGTTATTTGCTTATGAGATTATATAGCGAGAGAGTTGGTTATACACTTAACTCCTTATGAAGACTTCAACCTATTAAGTTATTTAGTATTGGTTGTCAGATCATAACTTCTCTAACTAGGTGCATATTTATTATCCCATGGGTATCTTCATCTTTAATGCTATACCGTTGAGATGTAGCAACTTCACTATAAACACACCAGTTTTAACCCTCCCTGACGTCTTGGCTTAGTCAATGGACCGGATATGACAGCGGTAGCTCGTCATCGGAGCCCGGGTATGCTCTATTGTTGCCAATCCTGGAATTGCGCGAAATCCGTGAACTAATGACCGTTTCCACTTGAATTCCTCTATCGAGGATACCGCGAGTACTGGCAGCCTGTGATTCATCAAACTGGCCCATGTCGTCGTCAATGGATGAGAAGTCTTCCCCGTTAGGCTTAGTTCTGTTAACTGATTGTAGCTTGTAATTCTGTGGCTGGTGATCGTGTTCTTCTTCTTCCCGGGCTTGTGTTCTGTGACCAGATGTGGATGGCATTTGCATATCCGAGTTCTCTCCCCTCGCCAGTTTCGTGATGAGTACAGCCATGGACATCTCAATGTTTAATTTAACCATGTAGGTTACAGGGTGAAACTGGATATAGACAACTTGATTCGGCAATGACATGAGACCGATGAGCATGGCCTGGTTATCCAAAAGTTAGATATCGAGACTCTAGTTCTCTTGGTTTGGGATTCCCAGCTTACATCCATGAGGATAGATACTACCATCAGCTTAGCATTGAAGCTAACTAGAGGAGTATACTTGCTAAGGCCGTGCTGTAAGACGAGGCGTCTCTTAACGGTATGCAGAAAATAGTAGTTTAGGCTAGCATTAATAAATAAAATAAGAATTTTTAAAATATAATCCTAAATCTTATTAATATAAATATATTTATTATTATAATTATTATTAATTATTAATATAATATAATATAGGCTAAGTATAATATTTATAAATTACTAATTAAAGGAGTAGTATAAGCTAAAATCTAAATATAAAATACTACTATATTAATATAAGTAATAATAGCTGTTATACTTTATTTTAACTTAAATATAATATTTTTAT
>MDJU01000698.1:0-16496 GCA_001721665.1 Trichoderma pleuroti
TAAGATAACTAAGTCTAAACAGGGGTCTAAACAGGGGTCTAAAATTACGAAAATCGCGAAAAAAGTCGCGAAAAATCGCGATAAAAATCGGTAAATTTCTATCAAATCTATCAAATATTTGATCAATTAATCAAATCAATCAAATGATGCCTTCATTTTCTATTAATCAATCAAATCCGGGTACCGGATTTGATTTGATTGATTTGACGGCAGCGCTGGGTTTAGATGATGCTGAGACTCAACTAGTGCAGCCAGAAGGCGGCGATGGCGCTTTGGCCTATCTCGAAGTCTTCAGAAACCTGGGATGCTTAAACCTTTTGCGGCAACACACATACAGGGAAGAGTACGACTACTCTTACTTGGATGCATTCCAAGGTACAGAGGAGCAGATAATGGCCCGAGTTGATGGTTGTGTGCAGAGGCTTCGGGAGGTGCTCATGTGTTTGGGCGACACAACGCCATATCTAATCATGCTGACTCCGGAAAAGGCCCAGAAGGAGTCGCCTGATTTTAACACGCTGCATAATTGCCGCAATTTTGATAGAATTCTAGAATGGACGAAGGAGAGAGAGAGACCCACGCTACATAAGCTGCCAAATTTGTATAGTCTCAGCCGTCAGTAGTTAATATTGATTCGGGCAGAGAACTAGCCCTATTGGCATCGTCTGCAAATATATATATTAAATCTATGTTACAGAATATGGAACAACCGAAGCTATACAAGATATGTATAAGTGATTAGGCGGTAGAGAAGGCAGCCTATATATAACTACCTATCAGAATGCCGGTCGTATATATAAACCGGCCGCCCCCCATTAGTCCATCCCTCTTTTCCTTTCCTTCACGTCTCTGCTATATTGCCAACTGCAGACCTTATTCGCAACACATTGAATAGCAACACAATGAAGCTAGGAGAGGGCGGTAAATTTTGGACCTCGGCTTTTCTGCCATTTGTCGGCGGCGGACTCCTAGGATCCATCGTCACTCAAGCTGTGATCCCACGAGCAAATTGGCACACGTGTCAGCAACTCGGCCTTGAGGCAGCAGCACGGCCTCCCACTTTATCAACAACTCCACAGGCGCCTCGTATGATAGAGTCAATGTCTTGCCCTCGAGAAGAGAACTAACCATATTCCGCAACAATAGATATTTTCTGGGATCATACAGATCTCTCAACTCACCATATGGTACGCACGAATGGCACGTTCAATCAAACGTCTCCTTTCCGAGGCCCACCCACAAAAGAAGTTGATGATGCGTGGGGAAAATATTGGCAAACTTGGACATTTAGCGTGAATGAAGAGGAGTTCAAGGCCTCCATGCCTCAGTATACAGAAGAGGCAGTTCGTCTTGACGATGGGCGCTATCTAGCGACATTTGAATACACCCACCAGCTACACTGCCTGTATAATCTCTTCAGAGCGTCATATATGGACTCATATCCGGATGAGAAAGCCAGCTACGACGAGAATCCTCAAGAGTGGCACGGACGAGTAGACCACTGCATAGAAATATTGAGACAAAAACTAGAGTGGTACGTTATACACCTTACAAATGTCTGATCTCTGAGCGCTTATTGATCTGAATAGCGATCGCGATACGGGACTCGTGTTGTATGACTGGGTCAAGGGAAGGAAAGCCCCTACGGCGAACTTCAACGTCGCGCGTATGTGTTACGACTGGGAGCCTGTAGAGAAGTGGGCACAAAGCCATGAGGTTAATGATTTCCCGAAGAAGCCAAAGAACGTTGTGCAACTCTCTAGAATTCCATAAGTAGAGTCCGGATGGTTCAGAAGTTGATGTATTTATTACTGCCTATCGTTGATCTACAAATTGATGCTATGTAGAGTTTATGCAGTGGGACGCCAACAGTTGCAATAAATAAAACAAGCTCTTTTCAATTATAATCAGGGTCTATGTTCTCCCCCATCGCTTTCAAGGCGGTCTAAATGCCCTTTGTATCAATTGTGAATCTTGCCCGTCTTCCATGCCTCATCTCTCTCATCTTGCCAATCCACAAGGGCGGAATAATCCCTGCAAGTGTGTACTAATGAAGTGTCTGCCAAGTACATTTGCTTTCCTTCGGACCACACGTGTGGTACAGGAGTCAGGTCACCTTGGCACTGAATAGTCTCACGCAGTATTTCGACGCAGTGATCTATTGTCAATCAGCACATTGCTTAACATCGTTCCACATAGAGGATGACTTACCAACGTGCATGTGGAACGTGGGAACTGTTGGCTTGTTCTCGGTGCGAACAGTCGGATAGTACTTGTCATACGCGACCTTTCGAAGATAATTGACGCAGTGAAGACTATGTCGGACGTGTGGAACAACAAAATATTTGCCATCATCTACTGAGACTTCGCCTTGAACTTTACTGGCTTCATCTGCTGTCAAGGCAACGTAGGAGCCTAGATGCATATATGTTAGCAGTCGAACACGGAATGGGCAATATCAACAATGACTTGCCTACGATTCTGTCCCATGCTGCATCTAGTTCGGCAGTCGGGTGGCCGACATAACGCTCTTCGCTCGGGTTGAGCATCAGCTCGAATTGGTTGGATGCGTTGACGACAATATTTCCGTAAAACTGTCGTCTATTCAACTTGATAGCAGATATAGCGGGTTCTGAAGCTGTTAGCAACTACTTTGCCATTGCAACTCCTCCAATATATGATATACTGACGAAGTTCAGTTATAAATCCTGTTTCATAACTATGGCTGAGTTGGGTTCGTTGGCCAAAGATCAAAGAGAGGCCAAGGGAGACTGCAAGGACAACCGTTGCAACTTTCCAAGGCCATGATCCATCTTCCATAAATCGCCAAGAGATCAACTTGGCTTTACCATCTTCTTTGCCATTGGAAAGAAACGATTGCGCCTCATCCTCATCGTGGTATTGCTCGTCTGCCTTTTCGAGACTGTTGGGTCTCATCTTGGATATCATATCTATGAACTTCATCCTTCTGAGTATAAACCGATGTGAAGAAGAGCAGAGGACGAAAGGCGAGGCTGCAGTTGTTGGGGAGCAAAGAATGCACTGAGGGCTTGAGCCAAAACCTGCTACGCAACCTCAACGTAATGCATTACTGTCGGTGACTTTGCAATGATAGACTCAGCAGGAATAAATCAGGTCTGTGCCTGTATTCCTGCGACTCCACACTATTCCTTGGGGGATCTGACATGCATGATTAGAAAGGGAGGGGGTGGCTGTAACATGGTGCGTCTAGGGTCTTCGGAAGATAGCATTAGCGTCCATGTTTGGTCGGCGACCTGACCAGCAGGGCTTCGGAAGATGATGCCCTTCGCATAACCAATCTGCAGAGGATATGTAAGCGGGCGTCATTGCAACGTTTATCACCAATAGAGTGGAAACTCTCTGATATGTATGTGCCGAGGGGCTCGGGTTAGCCCCGATATTCTGTCAGTAAACTCACTGCCATGAATCATGACATATACAGAGTGCTGATTGGAGGAAAAGTTCTGGCTGGGGTCACCCAGGCTCGATACCCTGCACTTTACTACATAATCTTGGGTTGCCATTGGGAGTGGAAACGAAGATAGCGTGGTTGATCCTTTCGAGAGGTCGGCATTACACGGAAGAAAGCTACGAGTAGTACTCGAAAAAAAACCTGATCCCTCTTTCCTGTACCTATGTATCAATCTGGTCACCATTTTGTTGTCTTCTCTCCTTGTTCCTTTCGCCATCTTGTTGCCGATACTGTTTCCCGAATCTACGTCCAAAATGGCTCCTGGATATGGATACAGCCTTGTCGCAGATGAGGCCGATATTGAAGAAGATGGCTCTACTGGTACACAAGAGAAGATGACTCGTAATCCATTGAAATCCTTAACTTGGCATCTCCTTGGACCTATTGCTTGGTTATTCACAACCTTCCTTCTTGTTGCGGTTCTTATCCTTCTCGTGGCAGCTGTTACCAAAGAACCATCCACAGAGCAGTGTGCAAGAAAACTTTCAGTCTGGTGTAAGTCACAGTTGCAGCTGTGATGGGAAATTGAGTACTGAGATTGCATACCTGAGCAGCACCAGCGCTAGAGGCCGTTGAATACGTCGATGTTCAATTCCAAAACAAATTCAACGAAAAATCCATCTACAGAGGAAAACCTACTCCAGAACTTGAGAGGGCATGGCTTGACTTGTGGAATTGTAAGTCCGTTATCTACCTTGACACAAGCTTCATGGACTGACTTTATCAAAGTCGGCCCGGTCAACATCCCTCTGGATAAGCTTGATGCGCTCAACAAATCCAATGAAGTAGACTGGAAAAGAGCCAAGCCAGAAGCAGGAGGTGGTGTAATCGGAAACCTAGAAAGTAGGCCACAGTGTTGTAATGTACCGCAATCAAGTCGTTTCTGGCTAACAGTCTTGTTTAGTCTTTCATCAAATTCATTGTTTGGATTTGGTCAGGCAATATACTTATCGAGATGAATACGACTATAGCAAGCAGCCGGCATTTGATGGAACTCCAAAGCAAGTCCGCGAAGTAAGAATTCCATCACATCCATATGCAAGCCATTGCTAACCGTTGAGATAGCACGTGGATCACTGCATCAACAGTCTGCTAATATTCTTGAAATGCACATCTGACGTGACTCCTTATTTGATGCTAACAGACAAGAGGAGGCCGTTGGGAATAGATGCTGACTTCAATACCCAACACAAGTGTCGCAATTTTGAGAAGATTCGAGAGTGGGCGGGAATACACGCCTTAAACACTCAGGATTACCAGAATGACATCTCATAATCGCCGGTTTACATGTTTAGAAGAGCTAGTAATTGAAGTACACTATCTGAAAAAGACATATTGCTTGCAAACTGGTAAATAGATGTGGTTCTATCCAAATACTGTATTTGCACGTAATTTTCGGTCTATGTAGTCTCGGTCATACGGGAAAACCATGCTTTGGCCAGCCGAACAAATGTCACATCTACAGCCCTCCAAAATATATCAGAAACGTAAAGTACCATTACCAGTAGAACCAAATACCCCGATATGAACCCAATGACATATCTCCAAACTTCATCCGTCCCAGAAACTGTCCAGAAGAACGGGAGGACGGCGTATCCCACAGTGTGGATCAGAGGCCCATGAACAATATAAAGGCTGTAGCTTATGCGGCCAAGATATTGTGGTATGGATGAATTGAGCAACCATGAGATAGCTGCATTATTCTGCTCAGTGTGAGTGAGCAGAGAGACAAGAAGGATACCGCCCAGGTTTGGCAGAAAACGATTTGGCGCCGGATCTGATGGTGGAATCAACCAACCCAAGAGTCGAAACCCTGGAGTCTCCATGACACAGAAATCTGGGGCTGACATTAACCAAAGACTGACTATTAGCAGCAGCGCCTTCATGGCCACTACGAGCCAATTTGGGCCATGCTTCTTGATGTTCAAGGACATCGCGTCTCTTCTTGATGCAATGGCGGTATCGGCGATCAAAAGACCAGAGAAGAAGAGTGCCACATCCCAACGATCAAGTGCATACACATAGACAATCAGGATAATCATCAAAAATACTCGGATGGTTGACCGAAGCATCATATACATCGGTAGAATGAGAAAGATAGCCAACGAGCATCTAAACTCTACAGGTATTGTCCATAAATGCACATCGTAGCGATTGTGAAGATCTCCCCACCAGAAAACATAGAGCATTCTCCATGATTGGTCAAGCCAATGCAAAAGCTGCGCACCAAAAGAGCCCAGCCTTTCTTGGTGTTGCTCATTGATGACGCTGACCCATTTAGGATTGTTGGATATCTTGCGGCCATGTTCGTAAGCACCAAGCTGTATCGCGAGCATGGTGATGAAGCTGGCGACAATTGGTGGACCGTATAAACGGACAGGACGACGAAAGAAGCAGGAGATCATAGACTTGACTGCCTTGGTAAAGCCAGAAGATGAATCTCGAGACTGTACCAGCGGCTTATAGGAGAGAACAAATCCAGAAAGGACGAAAAAGACTGAGATTGGCCAAGTTCCAACATAGATGAGTCGAAATAGTGGTAGTTGATGAAACCAGTTGTTGTGATGATGCACATCCTCAGGCCGTGCACATTGCGTAGCAGAGCTTTCCGAGAGGCCGTAGCCGTAGAAAACAAAAGGCTGGTATGCGTACAAAAGATGATAGTTCATAACGGCCAGAGCCGCGTAGCCACGCAGGCCGTCGAGTGCCGAAGTAGAGGCATCGCCGTTGCGAGACAGCTCACTAGTATTGCCATGAGATCGAAGGAAGCTGGGCACGAAGAAAAGCATCAGGCTGATGATGGCTTTTGGGACGTTTCTTGCAGCCCAGACCCTCTGAACGGAGGCATCATCCTTGTCGAGGCTCAGGATGCCTTCTCTATGTTGCGACTCAAGCATGCCATGTTCCTCTGCTAAATCAAGCGACTTTGAAGACCGCCACGGTGGCGGAGATAGCCAGGGAAGCTTCCAGGATCTGAAGAACATTCGCATAATGCCGGTGCTCAATTGACTGTTCAGACCTTTTTTTTTGTGTGATTGTGCCTAACAGTTTGGAGGAAATTTACAAATGAAGGTTTATCTCAAGCCGAGTCTGACGCAGCCACGGAACGGACGTCTCACGAACAGAGGAAATCATATTGGGCATGCTTCATTATTTCCTATACTAGAAAACCGCTGCAATACCTATGGCAATGGTAAGCCGCATAGAGACAACCGCACGAGAGGGAATGCCGCGGTAACCTCCTCCTCAAGCCATGAACTAGCTGCCGTGCCACGCCGTGCGTCATATCACCGAGGTGCGATAATCCTTTCGGCTACGCATATCTAGTCGCTAAAATACTTATCCGAAACTGCAAATGTGACCCGGGATGTATGCAAGGTTTTAGGAAGATGCTTACCATGCGTCTAGATTTTGCTAGTATTTCTGTCTACTTCGTATATGTCGTCTATGTTTCGTTCCTGTTTCTGTCTAGTCAAGATAATGACTAGGAATGTTGTTGCATTTCGGAATCCGAGGGCCCGAAAGTCATCTTACGTACATCCAGTCGGGGCTCGAGAATCTTACCCCGGAAATGGCTTTATCGGTGCCAACACAACCGCGGCAAAGCACACGGAACACGCCCGAGGAGTGTGACGGTAGCTGCAAATCTCCTTGCAGGGGGGAACCTTTTGTGAATATTGTGGAGGGGCGTGTGCATAAAGCATCCCAGGATACCGAAAGCAAGATCAACCGCTTGATATACCCAAGTTCGGATAAATATCTTACTCATCTTTTAGCTGTGATGGAATCAGAGATTGTACTACTGTAGGTATTGCATATGGATAAATGCTTATTCTATCGGAGACAGGGTTGCATTGAAGGGTTTACGGCAATGCCTAGATCGCTCTTCCCTCTGTCTTTCTGTCGTTGCGATGTTGAAAGCATTTTCCATATCGCTCTCTATTGTAGACTTGAAGTTAGAACATCCGTTGGCTGGCTGCTGAAACTAATATGTGGTGGAAAAGTCGACTCGCAAAGCACCTCCGGTACCAGTCGGTAGCGACGCCATCTGATGACGAAGAGCTAGCAGATGAGTCTCTTGATGAATTGAGGGCGCTTGAGAGAAAGAAAAGGCTCCATAGCCGAGTGTTCTTTGCATTTGCGTCCCTCTGTCTCTTTTTGTCTCTGTCTTATTATATCGAGAGAGTGTCAAATCATGTGTCTGACGAGAGGTGTACACGGCGAATGTCCCCTCCGAGTGCGTGCAATTCCATGTCATGATCTTTGAAACCTCGCTAACTATTCAATTGGGATTGTTTCAGGCCCTGTTTTAGAAGCCGTTCGATATGAATGGACGACGTTCAATCAGTTCTTTGAACCTGACGTGTACAGCGGATACCCTTCTTCAGCGTCGGAGGCGGCATGGGCAAAGTTATGGGATTGTAAGTGTCCTAGTGCTCGATGGTCGGATAGAAGCTGATGCTGCTATTCCAGTTGGTGCCTTTAGTGTACCGCTTGAATCTCTCGGAAGTCTGAACAAGTCTTCGATGATTGGGGATTTCCGACTCGTGGGCGAAGATCGAGGCGGAGGTGTTGGCGGCTTACTCGAAGGCGCACATCAAATACACTGTCTGGTACGCACACACACACACATGGGTTGAAATCAGAACTAATATTGGGAGCTTTGATGGCACAGAACCTTGTAAGACAATTCATCTACAGAAATCACTGGGACTACAGTAAACTGCCTTCATTTAGCGGTGGAGACAAAACGCGTCGGCATCACGTCGACCATTGTGTCTCGACACTACGGATGGTGCTTACGTGCTCCAGTGATGTAACACCATATGTCCTGGAAACTTCAGCGACGGGAAAGATAGTGGGAAAAGGGCTTCCTCGCAAGTGCCGTGTATATCCTGACCTAGTTCAATGGGTCAATGACCACTCAGTTTTTAGCTCGGTAGAATAAGGTGTATTGAAGAAATATGAATCAATTCTCTGAGACATAGATTTGCAGTTACGCAGCTATTTTCGTGAATTCTATCAAATAATATTCCATTTTCTTCTTCTTTTTTCTTTCTATCTTTCTCCTTTCTTGAAACAGAATATTACTGTATAGTGACGTCCTCTGTTGAATGACATTGTTAAACAGAGGAGCTCTTTTTGCTTTCACCTTGGCATCAGGAGAGAGTCTTGGGTAAATCCTCTACGTTGCTGTGTATAATGATATACTTTACTTCCGTAATCAGAAATTGAATAAATTATTTCTTCACAGCCTCGATAGAATCATATCATAAGCATTTCTTGCATTCGGGTTACAGGTAGTATAATTACCAAGCTTGGATAGTGCTCTTCATGATATGCACGTTTTAAGCCATTCGCTGGCATCTATAAACGGCCCGATACAACTGTCCTTTGACCAACAGTTACTGAATATTCTCAAAGTCTCGCTGACAAACTGGATCGAGCTGTGTATCACATGGAGACAATTTGGACAACTCTGACCGTTCTCTTTTTGCCTAAGCGGTTCCGATAGTTGCTATGCGGGCCGAAAAAGTGCTCAATCCAGATGCAGGGGTGTAGATGGCGGCGGACTAGCACCCGAGAATCTTCATATCGGGTTCATCATATTACTCATTTAATAGCATGACTGTGGGTGTACGACGCACATCTGGCCTGGCAACCAGTTCCACTTATGTGACAGCAGAAGGAATGCCTTGCTTATGTTCGTGGCTATGGAGTAGACTGCCCGTATACTCGTATCGGATTCGGCCTGTAGGTAGACACCCACACGCCCCTTGAGGAAGGATTTGCGGCAGACATGTGTACCCGTCGGGCTGACTGCATGTAAGCGGCCGTAGTTGGTAGTCCATGCATAGAGAGGCATGGGCTTTAGAGAGCGGCCGCTCTTCAACCCGCCCGGTGCATCTACATGTACAGTAGATTCATCTTCACTAACGCGCCTAAAGCGGTATCCTGTACGCAGGTCCTCCGCGCTTCTCTATACGGGGTGTATACGGAGTAGATGGGGGTCAGATGAGGGCAGGGGTCATGGGTTGCATCTCGCCCAAGTTACCCATTGGAGACACCTCAGTCAGCACTCATGCAGTTAGCTGAATCTCAGTGCTGCTGAATCACAGATTTTAGCCGTGAATCTCAGGCACAGTCTATAATAGCCCATTGACACTGTATCTTATACATGAAGCATCACGACAATACCAACACTTGATATTGGAGGAAATAGATACCATGCATCCTGCTAATGGCTTGAACTAATGCCTTGAAAGGAAGTTGCAATATCAATGACGTCAGTGCTCAGCTCTCGTAGTTTTCATGACTCAGTTCGTGGCGGCTAGATAAGAAAGTTTGAGATTTGGTGGTGTATTGTCCCTTGTCTTCAGACCGACATCTGAATGATGGAATTTTTCAACGACCGAAGCCTCCATCCTTTTGAGGATACCATCACCTATGGGGGGTGATTGTAGAACCTTTTCATTCACTGAACTATGACTGCAGCTACCATGTTGGCCAAGGGACATGTTCCTTGTTCAGAATAATTTTGTGATACCCCAAGGCGTGTGAAAGGTTTCCGAAGGGCAATGATGCCTTGCCTGTTGTTTCCAATGCCAGAGATACACGAGTTGGTCTCGTTGTGAGAAGATGTAATGTAATGAATATACCAAACGTGGAGTCAAAAGTTATTCCCTATTCGGGGCATCGATCCTCATTACCTTGAGTGAATATGAGGACCCAAGTATATAAAGAGAGCCCAGGACGGGTTTTGAAAAGTTTGATCAAGCAACTCATCACTCAAGCTTAAGAAATAACAAATCCATCATCTCAGCCATTAAACTATTGCAAACCTTCAAAATGAAGTTCAGCTCATCTCTCGTCGTTTTGTCCCTCTCTGCTCTGGGCCTGGCAGCACCCACGCCTACTCAATGCAGTGCATTTACCGAACCTGATGGAACTGTTACCAAGCGCTGCAATATCCCTTGGACCAAGAACTACGGAGAGTATGATGAGAAGCGCGATCTTGAGGAGCGCACTCAATGCAGCGCAGTTACTGAAGCCGATGGAACTGTTACCAAGCGTTGCAACATCCCTTGGACCAAGAACTACGGCGAGTACGACCAGTAAGCTTTTCGCCAGAAAACCTGAAATGAAACTTCAAGGGTAAGTGATTACGGCTCTTCACTTCTTTCCATACAACTTCCTAACATCTGGAGTTCAGATATGAACTTACGTCAGACCACTGTGTGTGTTGCTTCAAGTAGGAGGGGTTAGTTTTACACAACTGGAGGAAGATCAGCCAAGGGAATGAACTACAATATTTCACAGATGTGTAGAAGACATCACTTTCATAGCATACAGTGTGCCAATAAGACTACGCGATAAGAATGCTCTCTATAAATTGGCTGATAATGCGGGTGCTGATTGTGACATGTATGAACGACGCTGAAACGACGCATACAAACTAGCAAAGGCAAATCACATAGTCTACTTGTTGTCTTCAGTCGTATATGAAGATTCCTTCACCCCATTCAACTTGATTTGAATGCCGCAGCATTTATAGTCTTCGCCTGCAGAGCTAATACGATACTTCCTGTCATGGTGCTAGCAAAAGGAATTCAAGTGACTCGCCTACCTCTGAGAGATGAAACTTTTCCAGTTGAAAACTGTAGAATAGAGGCTGTATAGGTCTACAGGATCTTCCAAACTTCCACAAAGGCGTCTGACCAAGTTTTTCACTTACTTCCGGTCTCATGTTGCATTCCGCAAACGTCTAGGAATGTCACTCGAAGACTCTGAAAGCAGTGATGATAAGAAACTCTATTAAAATGATTGACTGATAATATATTATACAACAGGCTTAAAAAATCGTCTAATCCACTGTTAAAGTCGATTGCGATCAAACGATTTTCGTTTTGTTCAAGTGAGTGCACACCCTATCCAGCTTAATTAAACGCCGATTCCAAAAATTGTTGGACCACCATACCTGCCAGAATGGGGAAGCAAACGGTGCGTATTTGCTATAATTTGTACAAAAACTCGTTAGCCACCTCATTTGACGTTTAGGGACGTGAGAGGAAACACACTGCTGCTGATACATGTTATCGAACGCAGTCCGCGAGCGGGTCACGGCTGCGTCTAGAGCGGCGCGAATGTACTTTTTCCATTCAGCCTGGAGGTTTAACACGATACCTGGACCATTGACCGAGTACCAACTGTCATAGAAGCCCATATGATCATACATGGCCTCGTATGAAGCACAAAACATGTCCCAGATTTCTGGCGAGTTGAGGTAGGTAAAGACTAGACCTATAATAACAACAATGAGAAGTAGTTTGTCCATTATTCTCGAATTCAGAGCCGCTACAAAGAATAGCGCATCACTTACCAACTTCCTTGGCTACTAGGAGCTGCTCTTCCGCAGTCTGTTGTTTGAATTTCGTCATATCTACTACTTTGTTTCCCATGAATATCTGCCATGTGTCAGCGAATATTCAAGTTGAAATGGTAAATCTCATGACATTATTCAATTGTAGATACGGATGAAAAAAGGAAGAGGGAACTTACACTTCCCTTCCTGTGATTGGGTCTTGCCAGAAAGATTGCCAGTCTGTCCAAGTGATCTGTGCAACCGAGCTCAGCCAAGAGAATTTCAGGAAGGCTAGCATCTTGACGTCTAAGTTGTCCATTGGCTTCTTTGATGGGGAATATCCTCTGGGTATTGATGTAGGAATCAATGAAAGTGCAGTCGGCCAGTGGCGGGGAGTAGTGTACTGTCGGATCGATGTCATTCAATCTCCCCTTCGTCAACCAAAAGTTGAAGAAGTCGGAGATAAGCTGGGCTTCAAACGGGTGCTCGGCTGCACGTCGCTTTCTATTAGCCACGCTGCATTACGCACCACTCTAGCAGAGAAGGAGATTGGGGGCGAGATACATACTTTCGTAAGGTGGCCTTACCGGGATGGATCCTCCGAGCCCATTGGGGATATATATGGTATCTGCTGGCATGACGTTGCCCGCATTCCAGTTTGTGCAAGAAGCCGATGCGTTGCCCCAATACTTGGATATTGTGTCCCATTTGCCATTTTGAATGCCGTCCCAAGGAAAGGACGCTTGGTTAGGGAAAGAAGGATATTTATACGGCTGTTTGGGTAAATAATCTCTCTTGCAAATCGAAATTTTCTTGAACCCCATACTCGCCACCCTGGGTTTTCGTTTGTCGATTTGAGAGAGCCAATCAGTGTCGACCTGCTCATGTCTTCGAAGGATGGTTTGTGAATCCAGCCATGGGTCTGGGTGCGGCTCACAAATAGGGCAAAGCGGCATATCAAAAAGACCATAGCGAAAATCCATCGAGGCGCATCCGCAGCACCGGTTCTCTTCTTCGTCATCGTAGCTGCATGACATTCCATCCACACATGGAAATTTAGTCTTGCGCTCGGCGTCGCCAAATGTGAGGAGCCCCCGAGTTTCTCCGAAATAGAGATTTGGATTAATAATTGCGTCTCCCCCGTAGCCCCAACCACCCATTGAGCCTATCTGTCGAGGGTGGAGGGCATTCGTACCAGACTCAATTTGGGCATTTTTCTTTGTGAGATCATGGGTAGAGGTAAATATCCCACCATGGGTGGACTCTGTGGTTGATCTAGAGGCATTTTGATCGAATAATGTGTCTCTCTTCTCTAGAGACTTATTTATATCTGGGTAACACTTATGTTCCCCGCTAGGTTTTTGCTTGGGACCAAAATTAGCATGCCAAAATGAAACAAGGGTATGTAGGGAATCTTACTCGGTCATAGGTGAGTTCTGCCATTGCATCGCTGGGAATATCACCCCAACCAAGAGCTTCACTGTTTAGTTGCACGAATTAGTCCTCATACACACGAAGTATAAGCAATGGACGTATGTCCAAGTGAATATGTTAAAGCCCCCCCCCCCCCCCCCCCCAAGTCTTTTGGCCTAGAATAGTTTGGGGAAATGTCTCTGGGTGGTACTCACGCTTTGTCAACTACTTGGTAGACACTGGTACTGTTTTCGATTATGTCAGTGAACCTAGAACTCATCGAGCCCAAATATTAAACGTATTCCGAACTCACGTCACTTCGTAGTCAGTACACACGCTCCCAGGATCCTCTTCTTTCCCCTGAGAGAATGTAAAGAGTTCCATAGTATTGTATGCAAGTTCCAGCTATTATCATTTAGCATGTCTAATCGATGTGAAGAATCGAGTGTACTCGCCTTGGGCGTGCCAAGGACCCATTTAAATAGATCTCCAAATATGAGGAACTTCATCTCTAACCCAAAGGTGAGGACTGTACCAATGGCGATTTGTCCACCATAGGGTGAAGTACCATAAAGGACGTCATCCTGAGGAATGGAAAGTTGATTCTTCTGACGTTTATCGTCGTCGATCTCTTCAAAGGGATTCGATTGAGGGGGAAAGTTGGCTTGGAAATCGCCAAGGTTGGTAATAATGCGGGTAGTCATTCGTCCATCAAATGTGATCGTGCTGCTTGAAAAGTCATGACCGCTTGATCCATTCAGTGTAGCCATCTCATATTTGACCTTGTAATATGGGTTAAAGGATATAAGTCCTCCGGAGGTTGCGGTGCTAATAGTGTGGCCTTTGAGATTAAAAACGTCTTCCTGACTCAAGGCTGGATTGCCCATGCGAGCTTTAGATATATCAATATCTCCAACACCTCCAATGCCATAGGTCAGGTCTGTCTGGCCAGTGGCTTTAAGAAAGCCATGAGCCTGATGGACGTCAAGTTTAGCGTTTTTTAAAGTCGCCTATTTGTATTCTGGTTAGCTACTTCTTGTTGTTGAGAAAGCTGTATCAATAAGCAACTACTGAGAGATAAGGTTGGGGGTCGTACGATCATGGAAAATCCAAACCAAAAGTTTGCGTCTATAGTGCCCTGAACAAAAGCGCCAAAGCCTTCGCCAAAGCTTGTGCCATTGATATCACAGTCTCCTGCAGTTTGCCGGAAGAGAATGGTATTCAAATCGTCCTTGATTTTTGTGGCATCGCTAGGAGACCAATCAAAATGTTCCTTTTCAAACACCGAGTTCCAGTCAACGGTAGTTGGAGCAAAAAACCGAGACTTTAGACTGTTTATGTCGCGGCTTTGGATACCTGGTGTATCAACAAGATGGTCCCAGTAGCCTTTAACGTTGGAGTAATCCAGCCGAATGCTGGTATTGTTTGTGTCTCTTCTCATTAGGCCGAGATTAAAGTCAAAAGAAAAGTCATAGACTGGGGAGGTGGGAATCCTGCCTCCTACACTGGAAGGGATTGACTGATCTATGCATTGGTTAGTCGTACTTGAAAACAGGAATTAACAAGGTATATAGTGTCCAACCGGCTGAAACTTCTAGAGAAATGGCTCTAGCGAACGAGTTCGGAGCGCACTGTAGTAGACTCTGATTAGCAGGTAGCGATGATTAAAGAAACGTGATGTGGAGAGCATGACTGACATTGTCTGGCATCTCGACAATGGTTCCTTCAACCCCGCGTTCCAAGACACGAATACACTCTTTCACATCATCACTTAGGCATGTTACTCTGGCCTTTTGTGCTTCATCTCTCGGTTGGTCTTTAACATTGGAAGGGCAATCAAGAAACACCATGGGCTCGGGATTGCCGTCTCTCTTCCTCAATTTTGCGACAACATGCGAGTCACCTGCAATTAAGAGAAAGCCAAATGGGCCGTAACCAGGGCTGGGATCAGCTAAAGAACCACTGCTACCGAATGGAACAAAGCCAAATATTGGCTTCGTGTCCGAGAGAGGGAGGTTTTCTGTTGGAAACAAATTCTTGAGATCAACAAGCGAGTACGAGCTGTCAATTCCAGCGGGGCCAATAGGACCTGAGACAGCCCTGAGGGCATCGAGTCCGCTGCTATCAAGATCGAGGGCCCATATCAAGAGTCCTGAGAGGCCAAGTTTATTGGCATAGTCAATCTTGGCTTGGAATGTAGTCTCATCATCATATCTTGCATTATTCATGTCAGCTCGTTTGTTGTGGCCAAAATATCTCGCAGAAGGGTAAGGACTCAAGAAACCCAACTGTCGTCGCCATATGTCATATACCTGACGGCTGCGTCCTGATCCATGTATGAAGTAGCGCCAGTTTGATCAAGGATAGATTGGACCTCTGCGATTGTTGACGTCAGAACTTTCTCTGAAATGTTGTCACTGCCCAAAGGCCTCAAGATGCACTAACCTCTGTATGACAAGATGCCCGCGGTGCCAGTACACTGACCCGCATCTCCGGGGCCGCTGAAGGGGCAGCCAGGTTTCCAGCAAGATGCAGATTTGAGATGAAACGTCCGGCCATAAAATGCTAGGCCCAAGACAATGCTAGAAGGCTTGACCTCTGCTCGCCAAAACTGTGCGTAGTCACATCACCGTCAGCACAGTGGTTGATTAAAGCCACCATAAGACTTAACAGATACACCAGACTTACCAAGTCTAAAGCGAGGTCGATTTCCGCAAGGTTGGTGTGTGCAAGAACTTGACTTCCAATCGGGTTTTTGCTATCCCAGATTCCATGAAGATCATAAGACATTAGATTAATCCAATCAGCATAGGCTGCCATACCTTTAATATTAAGCTTCCCTCCTACATCTACAGGTACCCCACCTTTCGGGTGCCTAACTACTAAAAACTCCTACTTATTTAACTAGTTATCAAATAAAATAACTATAATTTTTTTATTTATAATCTTATTTAAGGACTTTAAAGAGATAAAAATATTTATAAAACCTTTAGATAACTAAAATAAAATAAACCCTATTGCCTTTAGACTTATAATAGTTTTCTAACCTTAGAAAAAGATAACCCCCTTAGGCCTAAGAATAGGAAAGGCTATAGTTCTCTTTTTTATTTTTAAAAAGAAAAAATATTTTTAAAAAACCCTTAGTATAAATAAAATACCTTTACTTAGCTTTAATAAAGTAAAATTAATTATAGTAGTAATAATAATTATAATATAAATAAGCTTTAA
>MDJU01000699.1:0-16474 GCA_001721665.1 Trichoderma pleuroti
TGAAAAATGACGAGATTGTGACGGCCTGTACTCCGTATGCATGCAGTGCATCTGAAGCGCCTCCAATTATTAGAGTACACGACCGCTCAGCAGCGATGCGCATAGATAACCCGCAAGCTCAACTGTCTTTGAAAAGGGAGATTGCGGAGAAAGAGGCTGAGCTGGTGCAGTTGCGCGCGCGGCTCGTGGAAGCTGAAAAGCTGGGCGTTGGAATTGAAAGAGAGTGGAAGTGGCCGCTTGAGGAGAGGGAGTATGAGAGGTATAGCAGGCAGATGATTGTGCCCCATTTTGGCCTCCAAGGTACTTGTTTGCCCATGTGCGATTACTGATGAATGATGGATGCGCTGACCTGATGAAATATAGGCCAGCTGAATATCAAGCATGCCAAGGTCCTGCTCGTCGGCGCCGGTGGCCTGGGGTGTCCCGCGGCGGCCTATCTCGCCGGTGCTGGTGTCGGGACGCTGGGTCTTGTGGATGGCGATGCGGTCGAGGTGTCGAATCTGCATCGGCAAGTTGCGCATGCGACGAGCAGGGTTGGGATGATGAAGGTTGACAGTGCTGTGACGTATCTCAGGGGGTGAGTTTGCTTCTTTTCCCCTGGCTATGAAGATGGACATGACGAGTGTTGACTTGATTTCATAGATTGAACCCTACAGTCACGTATCATGCTCATGCTACACATCTCACGCCTCAAAACGCCGAGGATATCGTCTCTCAGTACGACCTTGTTCTCGACTGCACGGATCACCCAACCTCGCGCTATCTCATCTCCGATATTTGCATTCTTCTTTCCAAGCCGCTCGTCTCTGCGTCTGCGTTTCAAACCTCGGGCCAGCTCATTGTGCTCAACAATCCTCCTGGCAAGGGCCCCTGCTACCGCTGCGTCTTCCCGAAGCCTCCCCCCCCGGAGAGCGTTGTTGGATGTGGCGAGGGGGGAATTATTGGCCCTGTGGTGGGCGTCATGGGCGTGTTACAGGCATTGGAGGCGATTAAACTGCTTGTAAGAGGAGATCATTTGAATTCTCGCACTGGAGATGTGGAAGATGTGCGACAGGTGGGGATGCTGCTTTTCAGTGCCATGGGCGATGTGCCGTTCCGGACGGTCAGGATGAGAGGCAAGAAAAGGGATGCTTTGCTTGCGCGGGAGATGATTCCGCGTTGACACTCAATGAGCTCAAGACTTTGATGGATTATGTCCAGTTTTGCGGCGTCAATCAGCCTGTTAAGCTGCTTCAGCCAGAGGAGCGCATTTCAGTGGCAGAGTACGAGCAGATCTCCCGGGCAAACAAGACTCATCTCTTGCTCGATGTGAGAGAAAAGGAGCATTTTGGCTTGTCCAACATTCCCGGCTCCATCAATATCCCCATTAGTCGGTTTACGGCTCACCGCGGCGAAGGGTCAGAGCTGTCTGACTTGATACCGGGGGATGTGCCCCCTGATGCCCCGATATATATCGTGTGCCGCGTGGGCAACGATTCGCAAATTGCGGCGAAGAAGCTGAAGGATTTAGGGGCAGACCGTAATGGAGAGCGCTTCATTGGGGACATCTTGGTGGGCTACAGGCTTGGAAGAACACTGTCGATCCAAGTTTGCCCTTTATATGAGAGATGATAAAGATGATGGGCCGAAGCCAACAATAAATAGATGCAAACACGAGATTTTTCTCATTATACATAATACAGGTACATACTACACGCCCACAGTCCCAATGTAATGAGAAGGGGGGTCCATTTTTTCTCCTCTTTCAAGTCCATCCAAGCAGCGTCAAAGGAGCATGCTGTCACCAAACAGAAACGAGGAAAAAGAGAGAGAGAGACATTTTCGTCTTACAAAATACAGTTGCTAACCCACGCATTTCCATTGCTTCAATGTCGTCCCTTTTTCCAGTCGCGTGCGTCTCTTGGCTTAGACAAACGAGGCCGACTTCTTCTTGTTGAATGCTCGCTGGTCCTTGAGCCATCTCCGGTATCCGGCCACGCTCTGGATCTTTTCGCCGTAGAAATCGGGGACTGACAGCACGCAAAGTGTTAGATTTCAAGGTTATACAAGAGAATCGCTCAGCATCGCATCTTACCTGGGTTGCCCGCGCTCGAGTTTGTCGGGTCGGCGCGGTGCCGCTTGACACGTGCAAAGAACTCGCCCTCCTTCTGCATCATCTGCGTCTTGAAGCGGCGGTTGACGATGTAAAACACCTGGTTGCCCAGCGTGGGCCCAATCAGCCAGCCCAGGCCGGCGCAGGCCATGGTCATGATGCCCAGGGTGAAGAAGGGATCGAGCGGTATCTGCGCAATCAGCGGCTCGGCAAAGCCCTCGGCTAAAAAGATGGTGCCGGCCGCGCCGCCGATGAGGCCCGTGACGACGGAGAAGAGCAGCTGGATGCGCCGGCGGCGGAGGCGGAGCTTGAAGAAGGAGTCCCAGTCGAGAGCCGGGACGGAGGAGGAAGAGCCGGAGCCGGAGCCGGAGCCGGAGCCGGTCGCGGCGGCGGAGGAGGGCGAGCTGCTGGAGTAGAGCCGGACCGATGATGACGACGAGGAGGGGGAGGAGGAGCCTCTTGCGACGAGGCTGACGATGGACGGCCGCGGGCTCGAGAGGGCGCCGGCGCTGGGTTTTGAGATTGGGCCGGACACGGAGAGGCTGTGGTTTGCGCGCGCAAGGGACTTTGTCAGCGCAAAGGCGCCGGGGTGGGCGGCGCGCAGAGAGCTGCGAAGGCGAGGGTGAAAACGAAGCTCGAGGACAGCATCGGGCTGCGGGGATGCGCATGCACAGCGTTTTCAGCGACGACGACATGGCGGGCAGATGCGGAGGGGCGAATTGGACAGTATGGCGGTCGAGAGAAGGAATCGGCGGGGAGGGAGCCGGAGAGAGCGCAGAGACAATGGCTGCGTCTTGTTGGTATCGCGGACTCGTTTTTTTTTGTCGTGCTTTTTTTTTGCAGGGTTTGAGGGTTTGAGATGCAGAGTTGCAGTTTGTTGCTTTTCTGCGTCGGCTTTGGTGGTGCGTTAGCAGCTGTGACAAGGATTCCCCACCCGATTGGATGCGCTGAGCTACAGCGAGCTTTAGAGGCTAACGGACGATGGAGCGGGTGCTTTTGATTGTTCAAATGAGAAGGGGCTGAATACTAATGATGGCAAATACGATGAAGAAAAGAGATGCCGACTCAATGGATATTCTATTTGGTATTATTTATTTGGGTATATACAGCACTGGGACTGTATTGTCTGCATGACATCCACATGAAAGAAGAGGCCAAAACAAAGAACCAAGAACAAACAACAGGCGAGCGAGCTTAGTCATCCGCGGTCTTGCAACTTGGACGTCGCGTCTGCGATATTGACTTCTCTCTCCCGATTTCACCTCAGCATCACGCGACTCCCACCCGCCCGCGGCGCACGTCGACGCCGTGCCGATCCGACCGTAAATGCAGACGATGAACAGACCCGTTGGCTGCTCGTTCGCCCGCCTCCCCCGCGGCATCCTGTCATGATGCTCTTCGATCCCGACTTCTGGGATCGCTGCCTCGCTGGCCGGGGCTTGGCGCCGTTGCCTCGATCAGCCGATCCAAGGGGCAAGCCGTCTCTCCAAAAGACGTCTGCAAAATCGCGAATCATCATCCCTCTCGCCTCAAAACCCGCCGACTACGTCCCGGGCAGCGGACCGCCGTTGCAACCGATATCGCTGCTTCTTCCCGGCGACTCGACCGCCTACATCACCGAGCGCCTCTTGCTTCCCTCGCCCGGACTTGCGCCCAATGGACGGCCTCTGCCGAAACGGATGATGTACCTCGTTGGATGGCGCGACCTTCCGGCTGCGAGCAAGCTGGTTCCGGCCATGCAGGTCCTGGACTATGTCTCTCCTCGGACCCTCGAAGACTTTGAAGCACGGCTGGAGCAGGAGTTGGACGACGAAAGGGAGAAATTGGAAGCAGAACTCAAGTCAGACCTAGCGGCACCACAAAAGATCAAGAAGAAGAGGGGAAGGCCGCCGGCGCACAGCCAGATAGAGTCTGCAGTTGTCGCTGAGCCGGAAACCGTCGCCCAGGCAAAGTCGCGGCATAAGAAGGGCGCCATGAGCCTCTCGACGCCCAAAAAGGCGAGATTGGAGGAATTCGAGTGGTTGGACGACGAAGAGGGAAGCCCATCGCGGCAGATTGCTCAGGAGGAGTTTCAGAGCTTGCATGGCTACCTACCCGTGGAGTATGACATGTCTGAAGACACAGAAAGTCCTTTACCCAACGAGCCACCGGAAGTCATGCGAAAGGACTCACGAGTAGACACTGTGCCTATGAAAACGAAGCAGCCACAAGCGCTACCCAAACCATCACCGTCGATACGGCCCAGGACACCACCAGGACTGATCAATGGAGGACACACGTCGGTCAAAACGCACAGTTCACCGCAACCCGAACCAAACATCAAGCAAAACAGCCAAATTCATCAAGGGCTAGGGCCATCATCGTTTAAACCAGCGGGACGGAGCATAATACCGAATCCCCCAAAGGTGATTGCCAGTGAAGAGGTCAAGGCGGTTGAAGGCAATCCAGCAGCAGCCAAACCAAAGACATCGAGAAAACGGCCCAGGCCTAAAGATGATGCGCCAAAGGCTGAGCCTCAAGGGGAAAATGACTGGGTCGTGGAGAGGATTGAAGACGTCGAATATCACGAGGTGGATGGCCGTGGCATAGTAAGATACTTCAAGGTCAGTTGGGAAGGTGATTGGCCGCCGGACCAAAAGAGGACATGGGAGCCTGAAGAAAACATCCCGGCGAACCTTGTGCGGAACTTTTTCAAGATATCCAAAAGTAAACGAAAAACCATGGCCAAAGACAATCCCCCCAAGAAGCTGAGCAAACCTAGTCAAACTGGGCCCAAGAATGGCATCTCCAAACAGAGCACCCACAAACAGGGCTCTTTAAAACAATCGAAACTGGCGTGGCCCGGAATCCGCAAAAAATATAGCAGCGTTAGTGAGGCTTTTGCGGGGGACCCAGACAGCCTCGACGTGATGGACGAGGGCTATGACGGCGAAGAAGACGAGCTCGCCGGAGACGGGCAGGACGAATGCTTTGTCGTCACAGAAGGGGGCGAGAATGAGCTGCAGAGCCAGAGTGTCTGGCCAACTGCTGGCGCTGTCTCGACTGCACTTGGCGTATTTCGGGGGTTCCGTGACAGGTTTCCGACAACACGGTTGGGTTAGAATAGCGATTTTATTTGTTTATTTATTTTTTTGTGGTTTACCTATTTTTCCCCGCGCAAATGGGAAAGCGGTGCGATGGATATCATGACATTAGGTAGAGCTCGAGTTGAGTCTTTATGGGGGCCGGCGCATAGCAAATGGCGCAAGGAATTTGATATACCTTATATGACATACATTTTGGTGCCGCTATCGCTGGAGAGTTGCGTGCTTGGGAGTAGAAACGTGAGTGGGCAGTCTTTCATGTCTGTTCTGAAGTAGGCTGGTTTTGTTGATTGCTCGAATCGTATACTAGGCATGGGGAGACTAGACAGACTGCCCAATAATGTCTTGTTGTAGTGAATACTTGTTGATTTTCAACTTCTTTTATGATTGCCTGAAATTACAATACATGAACCTCCACCTGCGTCCACCTCTCTTCATAATAACTCCATCTACCACCGCGCTACCTGAGTAAATACGGAGCTCAGGGGATGGCGACTGTGACGGAAGATGGGTAGCTATTGTCGTTGTGTATCCCATCTTGGATGTATTTGTCTCTTGACATGGTGGCCTAAAGTCTAGAATATATGACTCCTTTCCTTTCGTTGACAATCTCTTATTACTGTTTCCTTTACTGCCTTGCTGTATCACATAATTCCAGTACAGTGTAACAACTAGTTCAGTTGTGATCCTTAAACAACTTGATCGAAATATCCTTATAACCAACCCGTTGGAATCCCTCGGGATACTCGCCCCAGTCATCTCCTCGACGCCGTCTGGCAACTTCAAGTCCTGGTCGGGATAGAGGGTGAAATCCACAAAGCCTTCCGAGACGTCGGTATACGAGGACCTTGACGACGTCCAAGCTCACGGGGACATGAGTTTTGCAGCTGGATATACCAACAGGAGACGGTGATGGATGAAAAGCTGCAGAGGTTTTGAGTGTGACGATGATGGTGATTGAGCTTGTGGTTGAGGATCGAATGTAGGCGCCTACGGGGATGTTGAAGGGGGTGTTTGTGTTGAAGACGTTTATGGAGGTGCTTGGGAAGAGTATAGATGAGTATATGGTGGAAGTAGAAGGAGAGGGATTGTGGAATTTGAGGTTGCGAGGTTTGTTTTGGTTGGTGATGATGAGATGGATGGTGTGATGGGTTATGGGGAATTCTGGAGATATATATTGGAGAGTAGCCTTACTGGGTGATTAATATGACGGCATTGTGATGTCTGACGTGTATTTAACTGTTGATCTCTTGTCTGATCAAGGTTTCAAGTGACAATATATTTCTGTTGTGTATATCTAGTCCACTTACATTCCCATATCGTCCAGTTGACATTAGGCCAGGTACCAGTGGGAGCCGTGAATCTGGAAATGAATCCAAACTACAATTCTTGGCATCTTTCTCAGCTGATTACTAGCAGCTTGTCTAATTCCCCTTTAGGATCTGACAAGTCGATGATGGCTCACAGCTCCCGCATCGCATAGAGTAGTGCTTTACAATATTAGTACACGCCGCTGGTTCTCAGCCCTTAAACATACAGCTACTCTAAGCCGATTATAGGTCTACGCTTGGGGATGTGGAGATGGACTAATACTGGCATTGTTCTCTAAAGAAGAGTCTGCATATATGATCCGCCTCAAACTGGTGGCAGATATGCGGCCAACTATCAACGTGAAATGACAAATCGGCATACCAGTATGAATAATCTGCGAGACCATGCTCCTCAGGCACTTGTGTGCTCGCTTCTCCTCATGACGAGCCTAGAGCGTATAGCCGTAATGAAACCTGCTTCAAAGCAAAAGTGAATCCTCCAATACTATTTTCTCTCCCAAATCCCTTGAATAATAACCACGGCCAGCTCGATTCAATGTAAATTCCCTTGCAAGCAAATGTCCCTGTTTCCCCCCCAAACTCTATCCACTCACTCTTCCTCTTCCATCCAAGCAAAACCTCGCTTAGACTTCTCCAGAAACTTCTTCACGACAGCCGCTGCAGGCACCGCCTTGATGTCGCGGCATCCCATCTCACAGTCCTTGGGGCACTTGGGCACCGTGTCCAGGCTCAGCCCCTGCTCTACGGCCTTCTCGCGGCGGTGCTTGGCCACCATGCCGTAGTGCTCCCACTTGCGACGGTTAATCTCGCCACACGCCTTGAAGTGTTCATCCCAGTAGTCTGCCCAGTCGGGCTCGTGGAGCGTGTTTTCCAGGAAGAGCTTTGCCTCATCCTCGGCGAGTATGCTCCAACCGTATTTGCGGCGGGTCAGGGTGATGGGGGTGCCTATGATGCGGTATTCGGTATCCTTGCGATCTTTGAGGTCGTCAAGGTAGTCGTCAACCTCGCTTTCGTCAATATCGTACTGCAATGCCAAGCGTGTCTTTAGAGGAATCCGCGTTGGTCCCAGTTTAGCGGCCTCCCTCCGAAGGTGAGGAGGCAAGTATTCGTTGTACGGATAACGATTCCATTGCTCCTCCAAATCGTCTCCTGTGCGGTGTGAGATTGGGCTTTCACGCTGTCGAATACGGATACTGGATAAAAACTCGCTTGTATGCGTCGAATCCTGCAGGAACCTGCGAAATTTTCCATCTTGGAGGTTAATAGTATAAAAGTCGGAGAATCTCCCCGAGAAGATGAGCCAATCAGCTTTGTTTGCTTGAAAGAGAGTAGTAAATTCAACAGTGAATATGTCGTATATTTCATCGTAGTCAGCAGACACGACATTGTTTATGCCGATGGTGCTAATGAAGTACCATATGCACTCCATCGGAAACCCTTTAAGACGGAAACGACGAGCACATCCATTATCAAGAAGGCCCTTGTCAATTCTGCCGAATCCATAGGAGGAAGACGGGATCAGCCATGCGTTAGCACTATAGATGTCGTCGTTTTTGGCCTTGTATAAGAGAGGAGTGGTGTTGGTGTTGTGTGTGAATTCGGCGGCCGACTGGTGATGCACGAACTCGAGCATGGTGGTCTTGGTACCATTGCCAAGAATCGGGGCAGTGTTGAGCATCATGATGCCAAGGAGGCCACCATGGCATTGAATGCCTCGTGTGATCTGGGACATGGTTGCGTCAGGCGGCAAGTTTGTGAGCATGACACGACGGCTTTGCAGCCCTGTGGTTGGAGTGGTCACATAGACCTCTGCCACATCGGACTGATACTCCAAATCCAAGTGAAAGGGTGCGTTTCCTCCTCAAGGGGAAAAACCTAGTGTGTCGTCGTAGGCTAGCTAGCCTATAGCTGCTGCGTGACCTAGAGGGGTCTTCAGCATTGTGTCGTCTTTGCAAGCCCGGCAACTGGCTGGGCTGGGCTTTCGAAAAAGGCGACAAGATCTTTGCCTCTGGATGCTGGTGGATTTTTGGGAGCTGGAGGTAGTCAACTATCGTCAGGGCCCTCGAGCTCGCGTAAGCTATCCGCATTTCGACGAATCTCGCTCTTTGCGCTCTCTGCGGAAGACGAAGCCGACTTTGATTGATTGGCGGTCCGATTGCTGCTCGCATCGATTAATACTAGTTCAACTCACATATATCATTTCATGCCGCCGTCTTACCTGGGGCCTGCTCGCACTTTGGGCGGCTGCTTCCTCTGCGCCGTACGGCCTGTCTTGTTCACCGGCTAAAGAATCTCTCCAACTTCATCTCCATCCTAGCGTATCAAAGTCAGCTACACATATGCAACATCAAGCAGTAAAAGCCCACCTACCTTCTTCCGACTCTTTCTCTTCCGTGTCTTCGCCAGCATCTCAAGTATGAAGAAAGCAAGAGAATGCGCAATAATAAAAAAACAATAGTGCTTAATCTGGTTAGGGCTGAATCTTTCTGGTGACTTGTAGCATCCCAAAGCGCCGTCTTACCTGGGCATTTCTTCTACTGCCGTTGTCATAGCAGTCCAAGTGACTGGGCACGCACGCAAGGCATCGTCATTCGCACGAACAACCCCGGTTACTGCAGCGGGAGTGAATTGTGACTAGACGGGTATTAGCAGGAAGAAGCTATCAAGGTGAAAAGTGCTACTCACGGAGGCAATAAAAGCCAGCGTAAAAGATGTATTATGCAATGAATTCGCAACATCTAGCTGGACCCGAGCAGCTAGGATCTCTTCGGCACGAAGAAGTCTGTGCTTGGGAGCCGTAACAGCCGACCTCGTTATACAAGTGGTCGCGACTATAGGCCGGGAGGGAACATCGCGGCAAGCCTTCCTGCAGGTGATTTGGAGGGCCTTGATACGGTTTGGGCCGCAATGAAGGTTCGGCGCTCTCTTCGCCAGCACTTACGAGAGAGGCGCTCGTAATAGACTTAACAGCTCGGGTGCTGCTTGGGCTAATGCTTCCAGCGTCAGGAACAATGCCTCCGTCATCCAAAGTCTGTGTGCTGCCCGCATGCATGGTAAGGTCCACAAGATAGTCGGCAATATTAAAACCTGGAGGATATTTATAGCCAATATCATCAAAATAAGTCTGGCACTGGGTGAAGAGTCTGGAATAAACTAATTTGCCCTAAGCCAATAAGATAAGCCTGTTGAAAAGAGCGATAATGTTGGAGTAAGGCTGGTGGATGGTGAAAATGACGGTTTGCTTGTAGTTTTTAGCCATTGTAACAAGGCATTCGAAAACATTATATGCATTGTAGGCATCCAATCCACTGGTGGGCTCGTCAAGGAAGAGGATAGAGGGGCTGGTGACTAGCTCGCAAGCAATTCCGACACGTCTTAAGGGAGTGTTAGCCAGGAACAAGCGGAGAATAAGGGAGAAGCCTCACTAGGTCTAGATTTGCCGAAGCAATCTCTTGGGCAAGGGCCAAACAGTCATTGCGATACTTCTGGGGCATATCAACGCAAGCACCGTTCCGCCCGGCACAACGATGGCATTTGCCGCTGCCAGCTATCCTGGAGGTCAGCAAGGAGCTGCTAGGAAGCACAGAAGGAGAGAACATACATTGGATCTCGCAGCACTGAGCTACAGCCTCACCCGGCTTCCAACTGTAGGCTTCCGCTGCGTCGTGCGAGCGGACGACTTGGGCACGGGCTTGAGTCACGGTATTGGCGTTGTTGAGGAACGTTGAACCGACACTAAAGTTGCTTGCCGCGCTCTGGGGTCGAAGGGTCTTGGAAGGGTTGAACTTGTCGAAATCGATGCTGGGGACAGGAGGCGTGCCGGGGGCGCTTGCGCCGGACTTGACTCTCACCATGGTCGGCTTGGCACGCATGACGGTCCTGCTGTTTACCACCACCAAAGATGGTCGATGCGATGCTAGAGCGAGGCGGGGCAAACGAGGTCCTGTCCGAAAAGGCGGAGATGCCGGAGTAGGTCGAGTCTCGCAGGTTGCCGGGAACGAAGAAATGGGGGTTGGTCTTCGCAGATTAGTGAGTGCTGCTCGCATCGATTAATACCAGTTCGACTCGCATATATCATTTCATGCCGCCGTCTTACCTAGGCCTTGCTCGCGCTTTGGATGGAGGCTTCCGCTGCGTCGTGCGAGCGGTTACTTCTTCGCAGACTGGGGAGAGCGGCTTTGGAGGAATCTCGACTGCAAGGGACGAAGCTCAGCGGGCCATTGTCTCCGGTAAACACAAAGAGCTGAGAGTTTGTGACTTGTTCGCTACCATCAGCTCGTCCACCACACGAAAGAAAGAGGACCTAATTTCCGGCCGCACGTCGAGGGTCAAAGTTGAAGCAAGCCTGCGTAAGGGTACTCGCGATCAAAGCCTCGCCCCTTGGTTGTCGTAGGCGCCAGAGGTGATGAATGTATTTCCCTATTAAAGCATTTCAAGACCGACGCTATGTTCATCGGCTGGAGCATTCAACTAGCACTTCATTTGAAGATTTACCTAGAGAATCTAAGATGATGATGGTTCGTCCGTCAACACTCTTCCGCCTGGGGTCTGATTGAGTTGCTGCCTTGGCCTTCTTCTTCCACTGCTTAATTTCTTTCTGGCGCGCCTCTGTTTCATCCCACTGCTTGATTTCGTTTTCACGTAGGGCGTAATCTGGGAAATATTCTCGCCGAATGGCAAGTCCGATTCCCGGGAGCTTAGCTTCAATCTCAAAAAGAACAAACATGCTTCACGCTCCAAATCTGCCAATGGTCGAAAATGTGTGTGTCAGATATCAGGTCTATACAGGGCCTCCAAGCAAGATGCATGTATCCAGGAGTGGGACAAGTGCTGGGTCTTGTTCTTAGTGCTGCCGACTCAGTTGGTAATTGCTGCCGTTCCAGTCATCACGAAACGGAATTGGTCAATACTGTTCCTGACCGCCATTGGAACAATTCTAGCCATCATTACGGGATCTCGAAAAGTCCCAGCCCTGGCCATCGTTGCTGCCATAGTCTGTGATTTGAATAGGCGTCAAGTTGGCTCGGAAGTCTCCAGAGAGAGGGTCGACGCTCGTACACTTGCCAACAGAAGGCCTCGGCGTCAATATACCTCCTGCCACCTCGGTGTGTGATCAATAATACTCTGTGACATGGTTGATGCAATGTTCGATTTGGCAAGCGGAGTGAGGATCCGTGTGCGATAGGCAGTGGGAAGCCGAGAGTGTCCGCTCTCGACAGCGTGAGGGTGCAAAATCGAGCCCTGTGCCTCTCTCTGCAGCTAATTTCATCCCCAATTATCCACCTCCGCCACAAGCTACCACGAGCCTAGGGGAAGCAGCATTTCCATCATCCATGCCGACTAGTAAACCCACAGAGACGTAAGATAGAGGAGCCTCAAACAATTTCTTCGCCAAGTCTTCCTGTTCTAGGGAGACTGAAGTTCGTTTGATAATTTCCTCTGCCAGAGATGCTACTCTGGTGTCTGGGCTAGAGTAGGCGTACAGCGCAGGGAGGAACTCTTCTTCGTCGGTAAAGGCGGCGCTCGCCAAGAATGAAACAGCTTTGGTCCCTGTTGCATAGTTCTCTGACGCTCATTTCCCTGATTAGAAGCACCCATGGGGTGATTTTCTAACGACTCGTCCGGCACAGCGAATCTACCTCTCTCGCCTGACGAAGCAAATAATGTCAGTTGAGTAACATCTTGTCGCAATGGTTCTAACAGACCTTTCAAGCCTCTTGAGGTTTCATCTACAGCGCCTCTGTCTGTCGAATTTCGACCGGGATTTTGGTGGGCTCCGAACGTTCTGTGCTGCCGATCCAAGATATGCCTCGAAAGGGATGGACGCTCAACAACCTGCCGCGTGGGCTCCTTCACTGAGAGTTTCGGCAGTTTGACTTTTGCAAAATCTCGTTAGCTGTGATATATTTTGGAAGATTTTTTGGGTTCCAGTACCTTCAACGGAGAAGATCTCGACAGTAAGGGGCCTCGGCGCCAATGCGCCTCCTGCCACCTTAGTGCGTCATCAATCTCCCCGTGTCCGTCAAACCCCGCTGAAGAATCCCGGAGCAGAGCTCCTATCTGTGTCCGGCGGCTTTTAGGGGATTTCGGCAGTAAGGGGCCTCGGCGTCAATGCGCCTCCTGCCACCTCAGTGCGTCATCAATCTCCTCGTCCTCGTCGTGCCAAGCTGCCAAGGGATAATAATCTGGAACGTAAGGTATCTCGACAGTAAGGGGCGTCGGCACCATCAAAGCGCTGACAATTTGGCAATCTAGGAGCTCCAGTTGTTTCTTCTTCTTGGGCGTGGGGTCGTTCAGTGTCTTTTGAGTAAGAAGATTGAAGTGAATGGGTTTTTTTGGCTCTCGGTCGAGGGAAATAGCGGTGCCGTCAATAACAAGATGGGAGTCTCATAAGAGGATGTCGACAACCTTGTAGGGCCTGGCGCCGGAGCACCGACTTGGATGCAACATCATCGTCTCCTCAAAGGCAAGGGCTTGTCGAGCTACCACTTCCCGCTGCAGGCTCGAAGGTAATTAAGCGGCAGTAGTGGTGCTGGACTCCGTACTACTAGAGTAGCGTGTGCTTGTCGAAACGAGCCGCCGACGAGATAGACGTTTTTCCTCATCAATTAAAGCCGGGCCTATGGCTGGTAAAATGCGGTTGGCGCTATCGTTCTTGTTGGAGTATGTATCTTAATAGTCTTCTAGTGAATGGAAATTTTTGAGAGTCGTCGTTGAAACATTCGGCCGTAGTAGTGAGTGAGTGCCATGAGTGCTGCATTTCTCGTGTCAACAAAGGGGTCGCGCGAGGAACGTGTAGAAGCAGCTACTAACCCTTTGGATCTTAAATATGTGCCGAGGTTTTTGGTAACTTTGCCGAAACAAATGGTGGTGCTTGTGCGAATGCCAGGCTGTTCGTCGTTTGCCGTCTTTGCCAGCTGCTTCAAAAGGTGGTGGTTGATAGTGCAGTCTAAGAGCTTGCCAACGACAACCAACACAGATTTCAAGGTCTGCTCTCGGACAACGGGCGTCACGTCGGTAAATCCCACAGGGCATGGAACAGCTGCTCTTTTGTCGACGGCGACGGGAGTAGTGTCTCTGCGTATTTGGGAAAGTAGCCGCATCCGTAGGGCGAGTTGAAGCATCGGGCAGGATCGCGAGCTTGGAGCCCGACTGGGTGGCCTCGGCGACCTTTTCGGCGGCGTGCTTGAGGTTGGAATGTTTGCCGGTGCCGGAGGCAAGTTGGACGTACGAGATGGTGATGGACATCTTAAGCACCGCAGCGGGAGCCGACGACATCTTGCGGAGGAATGAGGAGCGGAGAAGGAGTGCGAAAGAGGCTTGGGGCGCGTTGCTGTAAGAACTTCTAGGACATGGCCATGTATCCTACCGGCGCACACCTGAATCTCACTTGTCGGGAGCAATGGTTCGTTGGAGCAGTACGGGCTTGGTCGCTGTTTCTTCCTTTTGAGAATAGTTTTGGATGAAGGGCTCTTGATATCATCGCCGACGACTAGCTAGCTACGTTTGGTTTGGCAGCCCCTTGCGTTGGTGTAGTAGCTTTCTTAGGAGTGACGTCGTAGGGTTCGTCAGGAGGCAAATGGCCCAATGATGCAGTTGGTTTTTTTTTTTCGAATGTTTCTGGAACGGGGCTGCGATAAATGGTAGATGCAGTCTTGGAAAAGTCGACTCTCTTCATCGAGGTACACGATTGGTCGTCTTGCTCTGCTGACACTTAGGGTATTGTGTTTGGGGGTTGCAGATTGTTTCTTCTTCATGGGAATAGGGTCGTTCAGTATTTCTTGAGTAAGAGAATCGATGTGAATGGGGGTTTTGGCCTTCGGTCTCCGTTTTTTGCCTTTTGGCTACACAGTGGTTCTGGATGAAGAGTCCTTGGTATCGCTGTTGATCACCGGCTGGCTGCCATTTGGTTTGGCATCGGTTTGGGTTGGTATAGTAGCTTTCTTTGGAGTAAAGTCGTAAGGTCATCAGGAGTCAAATGGTCCAATGGCATATTGGGTATCTCATGGGAGACTTCTGGAACAGGGCTGCCATCTGACGGGTTGTCATCAAAGTTCCAGATGTCTTCAGCTTCATTGGCCCCTCCGAAAGAGGAGCTGCGATGGGAGGGATGAAGTCGGGATCGAGGCTGTCGTCTTTGCCATGGCTGGTTGCGCTGGCCATTTCAGTGCTGCTGTCATCGTCGTCGTCGATGCTGGTGCTATCGCTTCTTGTGCTGGTGCTGATGCTGATGCTGTTCTTGTCGATGCTGCTCTCTCTGGCGTTTTCCTCATCTCTGGCGTTACGGGGGGGTTTCAGCAGTAAGAAGCCTCGGCGTCAATGCACCTCCTGCCACCTCAGTGCGTCCTCAACCTCCCCGTACGTCAACTGCCTTCATCGGGGTAACCGCAGGGGAATTTCAGCAGCCAGGGGCCTCGGCATCATTATACCTCCTGCCACCTCAGTGCGTCCTCAATCTCCCCGTGTCCGTCTAAACCCTCTGCCATCTGTGTGTTGGCGCAGCAGCCTTCTTGGGAGTCATGTCATAAAGCTCCTCTGGAAGTTGATTCTTCTCGGAGGTTGGACGAGCGCCGGGAAGATTTCAGCAGCAAGGGGCCTCGGCGTCAATACACCTCCTGCCACCTCGGTGCGTCATCAACCTCCCCGTGCCCATCCACACCCTTTGAAGATTCCCGGAGCAGAGCTCCTATCTGTGTCCGGCGGCTTGTAGGGAATCTCGGCAACAAGGTAGCCTCGGCATCACTATACCTCCTGCTATCTCACTGCGTCATCAACCGCCCATGCCTGCTTGAAGATGTCCTGGCTATGTCGAGGAGCCTTTGATGGGGTTTCTAGGACCGTACGCCGGAGATGGAGAGCTTGTCTATTCTCGACATGATGAGAAGAGTGTCTGATTGTGTGTAGGTCCAATGATAGATGAGTTGCCACTGATTGTGTGTGTTAACGCCGAGGCATTTCTTTTTAATGCTGCCGCGTTCTCGTAGGCGTGGTTGAGCTTGTTGTTGCCAGTGCCGCCGCCAATCAGCTTGCCCTTGACCTTCATCCATCCGGGGGCCGACCGGGGAGAGCCGAGAATGGTCAAGTTGAGTTGCAGCCTGCGGAAGTTGGCCAGCATGCTGATCATAGCGTTGCCGCGGTCCCGCAGGCCGAAGCTGTTGAGGCCAGAGTCGACCTTGCCGCCGGCGTCGTGGTAGATATAGGCGGGATCGGCAGAGAGATCCGAGCTGGCCACGGTGTGACGCAGCAGGTTGAAGTTGAGGCCCGAAGGCGTCATCCGGTCGTTGAACAGCTGCGTGCGAGTATTGGCATTGAGCTTGTTGAAGGAGGCGACGGTGGCATCCCTGGTGTTGTTGCCTTGGGTGTGGGTTCTGAATTCACACACACACACACACAGAGGGACAAGATATGCTGACGATGCCTTATCTAAACAGCTTCACTCACGCCAAACGCGCTCCAGGCAGCGGGTTACGCGTTGAAAGCTGTACGCTTGACTGATGCGTCCTCATGTGCGATAAGATTTGCAGATGTCGACCCCTCTTCAAGAAGTGCTGCAGCCAGAACCAAATATGGTAGCACGTGTGGCATGCAGCTACTGACGACTTTGGGGCTGGAGAGCGTCCCACCGGTCGAAATGTTGCTTCTTCCCCGTTGGCTGTGAAGCGGCTTTAGACGAACAGCTGCGTGCGACAGGAGCATAAAGGCAACGACGAAGACAATCGAGTGCGGGATTTCACCGGTGAAGCGCGCCGGCGCAGACTTGAGCAGCAGGTCGCCGGTCCAGGGCCACAGCTTGGGTATGACATCGAAATAGACAAAGGCGAAGTTGACAACCGGGCTCCAGAGGCCGCTGACAACGGAGAACTGGGCTTTGGTATGACCACAGGCTTGCGACTTGTCAGAGGTTTCTTATTTGACTCTTTCTTTGGCGATGATGGCGGGGGGGTTGGGCAGCTGGAGGATACGGTTAG